>NW_019168015.1:2379333-2414648 GCF_002303985.1 Durio zibethinus | reverse complement strand
AGAACGTTAGTGAACTTCGCTCATTTTTAGGACTAGCTAATTATTATAAAAGGTTTGTGAAAGGGTACTCTCGCAAGACCACGGCCCTCACGGAGCTATTGAAGAAGGAGCGTAAATGGTGTTGGACGAGATGCCAAGAGGCCTTTGAGCGATTGAAGGATGCTATTATGAAGGATCCCATCTTAGCTCTCCCTGATATTGAAAAGCCTTTCGAAGTTCAGACGGATGCATTTGATTTTGCTATTGGAAGAGTACTTTTGCAACAACATCACCCGGTAGCATTTGAAAGTAGAAAGCTAAGTGAAGCTGAAAGGAAATATATGGCCTAAGAAAAAGAACTTCTGGCGGTGGTTCACTGCTTGAGGGCTTGGTGACATTACTTGTTGGGTTCACACTTTGTCGTGAAGACAAACAATACGGCTGTAAGCCATTTTCTCACCCAACCAAGGCTTACGGCAAAACAAGCTAGGTGGCAGGAATTTTTAACGGAATTCGACTTTTGTTTTGAGCACACTACTGGAAAGACCTATCAAGTGGCTGATGCATTAAGTAGGTGAGCAGATTTAGTAGCCCTTAGAAGAATTGCCCCAATGGCGGCTAGCAGAGCCACTACAGATATTCACAAGTTGATTGGAGATCACTTAGGGAAGGATCCGCAAGCTTGTGCCATCCTAAAGCTAGTGGAAGAAGGGAAGTCCAAGTACTTCTGGTAAGAAAATGGGGTCTTATGGACCAAGGGGCCTCGAGTGTTTATGCCAAGAGCAGAAGGTCTGAGATAAATGCTAATGAGGGAATGCCATTACACACCATGGACGGGACACCCGGGTTGGCAACGTACTTTGGCGTTATTGAAACAGGGATACTATTGGCCTCACATGCGACAAGATGTGATGGACTATACGAAGACTTGCCTCATTTGCCAACAAGACAAGGTTGAAAGGAAGAAATCTACAAGCATGCTTGAACCACTACCAGTACCCATCAGACCATGGGAAAGCATCTCCCTCGATTTCATTTCGAGCCTACCCAAGGTTGGTGACCTTGAAGCTATTTTGGTGGTGATTGACCGATTCTCTAAGTATGCCACATTCATTCTCGCTCACAAGTATTGCACTGCGGAAGACACAGCTCGACTATTGTTCAAACATGTGGTCAAATACTGGGGCCTCCCTCAAAACATTGTCAGCGATCGAGATCTAAGATTCACGGGGTCCTTCTGGAGAGAACTTTTTAAGATATTGGGGTCCCAACTCAACATCTCCTCAAGCTATCACCCTCAAACCGATGGTCAAACGGAATGGTTCAACAGATTATTAGAGGAATACTTGAGGCATTTTGTTCAAGCCAATCAGAAAGATTGGCCTTCATTATTAGACGTGGCTCAACTCTGCTTTAATTCCAACAAAAGCTCTTCCACCAATAAGAGCCCATTTGAGGTGGTCATCGGACAATTACCAAGGCTACCCCACACTTCCTTGGAACAATATGGAGGAAAGAATCTGAGAGCCTTCAATCTCAGCAAAGAGCGGAAGTAAAACATAGAGATTACATAAGCCTACTTGGAAAAAGCATCAAAGAGGATGAAGAAATGGGTAGACAAAGGTCGTAGAGCTCAACATTTTCAAGTTGGTGATTTGGTTCTTGTTTGACTAGTTCCTGAACAAACCAGGTTCTTGAGAAAGAGAGATCGTAGACTGGTGCGCAAATATGAAGGTCCAGTAAGAGTCCTTTCCAAGGTGGGGAATGCTTCTTACAAAATCGACCCACCAAAGTGGATAAAGGTGCACCCAGTATTTCATATGAGCAACCTGAAACCTTTCCATGTAGATCCTACAGATGCTAGTTGAAGGGAGCCAACCAGAGTCGCCATCACCATGAAGCCACCCTCAGAACATCGAGTCGAAGAGATCTTAGCTGACAGGGAAACCAAGATATCGTGAAGACTAGTTCGGGAGTACTTAGTGAAGTGGGAGGGATTAGGACTAGAAAAAACCAGCTGGGAGAGAGAACACAACCTCCAAAGATTTCAAAAGAAGATCGAAGAATTTCAAGCCTACAAGTCGACGAGCACGTCGATAGAATAGGTGAGGGGAGGATGTCACGAGCCAACCTTGTATAGGGCCATGACTAGGACTTACGTTGCCATGAGCCACCCATGTATAGGGCCATGGTCGGGTAGATCCCTTGTGCTAGGAAAAGTGTCCCCATTTCAAACATTGTAATGGCTTAGGCATATGGTTACTAGCAGCATAGTGTTGGGCTGTCTCACCGATTGCTATGCGAGCTTAGGCCACCCACTAAGGGTTGCCCTCTGGCCCTGGTGATGGTGGGAGGTCCCGATGTATGATTCCCGTTTATAATAAAACTTACCCCGATTGAATGTCCCGATTGTTGCCTTGATATGTTTTTCTTTTTCTCGATGCGAATATGCCTTCTTGTGTGTGTGCTTGAATTGATCTCAATATATTATGTCCTATTGTGAATGCTTGGGACAAACCAGGGCTTATGGTTATTTGTTTAGATATCAATCTATTAAAGGCTGACTTGGTTGGGAGCGCCCATTCAAGTGCCGCACGGTCTATTGCTTGTTGAGAGAAAGCTTAGTCCGTGACACCTGGCTTGTGCATCCTACCTCTCTGGCCGGCTGAGCGCCCGTACTCTCATTTTGTGGGTTGACTTAGGCATACAGAGTTCATTCCTAGTCTAAGCATACAGATTTCATTCCCAATGTAAGATCAGACCAGACCGAGGGTTGCAGGTGCACATTCTGGGCTCAGACATGTGCTGGTGTCACATTTTTTTTTCATTCGGGGCACCATCGCTGAAGCATCGTAGGAGAACCTGACCGGTGGCATTGGGGTTCTGGTGATTGGGGGGCGAAGGGGTGGTGTGCACACATGATGTGCGATAGGTGCTGGTACATAGGCCTTATATTGGCCCCCTATCCCTCATCAAACCTCGAGACCTCACACCCCCTTAAAGAGCATTTGAGATTTTACAGGTTTGCTGCCAGTAGCCATTAAAATGTCTAAAATGGGGACACTTTTTTCAAATGGTCACAAAATCCTGTACACTTCGAGTTTTTAGCTGAATTTTTTTGTGCATGCCAACAAAAATACAAGGATCACGTCTACCAAGTTTGGGGCCAAAACTCTTTTTGAAAAAATTTTAACAAAATCCCGAACCATAAAAAGTTTCAAAAATCGTGAAAAATAGAAAACGAGTCGTCTTCCCATGAAACTTCACATGAAGGCTTAAGGGACCATTGTATGAATTTACAACCATAAAAATGGCATTGGCATGGCAAAAATAAGAAGATGTGCCTAAACCCACCTACCACCCTATCGATCCACGACTTGCGCATCCCACCTCTCTGGCCGGCGGAGTGCTCGCTCGCCCGCTCGTTTCGTCGGTTGGCTTAGGCATATGGAGTTCATTCCCAGTCTAAGATCAGACCAGACCGAGGGTTGTACTAGCAGGATCGATAACACGTAGGGGGGACCCGATCGATCCCCGGCTTGGGCATCCTGCCCCTTTGGCCGGCTGAGCACCCGCACGCTCATTTCGTGGGTTGACTTAGGCATACGGAGTTCATTCCCAGTCTAAGCATACAGAGTTCATTCCCAGCGTAAGATCAGACCAGACCGAGGGTTCCAGGTGCACATGCTGGGTTCGAACATGTGCTGGTGCCCCATTTTTTTTCGCCCGGGGCACCATCGCCGAAGCATCGTCGGAGAAGCTGACCGACGGCATTGGGGTTCTGACGATTGGGGGGGCGGGGGGTGTGCACACATGATGTGCAATGGGTGTTGATACTTGGCCCTTATATTGGCCCCCTATCCCTTATCAAACCTCAAGAACTCACACCCCCTTAAAGAGCATTTGAGATTTTATAGATTTGCTGCCAGTAGCCATTAAAGTGTCCGAAATGGGGACACTTTTTTCAAATGGTCACAAAATCCTGTACACTTCAAGTTTTTAGCTGAATTGTTTTGTGCATGCCAACAAAAATACAAGGATCATGTCTACCAAGTTTGGGGCCAAAACTACTTCTGAAAAAATTTTAAAAAAATCTCGAATCGTAAAAAGTTTCAAAAATCGTGAAAAATAGAAAACAAGTCGTCTCGCCATGAAACTTCACATTAAGGCTTAAGGGACCATTGTATGAATTTACAAGCCAAAAAAATGGCATTGGAAAGGCAAAAATATGAAGATGTGCCTAAACCCACCAACCACCCTATCGATCCACGACTTACACATCCCGCCTCCCTGGTCGACGTAGTGCCCGCTCGTCCGCTCGTTCCATCGGTTGGCTTAGGCGTACGGAGTTCATTCCCAGTCTAAGATCAGATTAGACCAAGGGTTGTGGTAGCAAGATCGGTAGCACGCAGGGGGGAGCCGACCGATCCCCGACTTGGGCATTCTGCCCCTTTGGTCGGCTGAGCGCCCACACGCTCGTTTCATGCGTTGACTTAGGCATACGGAGTTCATTCCCAGTCTAAGCTTACGGAGTTCATTCCCAGTGTAAGATCGGACTGGAATGAGGGTTGCGGGTCTGCATGCTAGGCCCGAGCATGTGCTGGTGTCGCATTTTTTTTCACCCAGGGCACCATCGTCGGAGCATCACCAAAGAACCTGACCGACGGCATTGGGGTTCCGACGATTGGGGGGGCAGGGGGTGTGTGCACATGATGTGCGATGGGTGCTAGTACTTGGCCCTTATATTGGCCCCCTATCCCTCATCAAACCTCGAGAACTCACACCCTCTTAAAGAGCATTTGAGATTTTACAGGTTTGCTGCCAGTAGCCATTAAAGTGTCTGAAATGGGGACACTTTTCCAAATGGTCACAAATCCAATACACTTTGAGTTTTTAGCTGAATTCTTTTGTGCATGCCAACAAAAATACAAGGATCATGTCTACCAAGTTTGGGGTCAAAACACCTTATGAAAAAATCTTAAAAAAATCTTGAATAGTAAAAAGTTTCAAAAATCGTAAAAAATAGAAAACGAGTCGTCTTGCCATGAAACTTCACATGAAGGCTTAAGGGACCATTGTATGAATTTACAAGCCATAAAAATGGCATTGGCATGGCAGAAGTATGAAGATGTGCCTAAACGCACCTACCACCCTATCGATCCGCGGCTTGCGTATCCCGCCTTTCTGGTCGGCGTAGTGCCCGCCCGCCCACTCGTTTCGTTAGTTGGCTTAGGCATACGGAGTTCATTCCCAATCTAAGATTGAACTAGACCAAGGGTTGCCACAGTAGGATCCGCAGCACACAGGGGGGCCCCGGCTAAACCCCAGCTTGCGTATCCTGCCCCTCTAGCTGGCTTAGTGCCCGCACGCTTGTTTCGTGGGTTGACTTAGGCATACGGAGTTCATTCCCAGTCTAAGCATATGGAGTTCATTCCCAGTGTAAGATCAGACCGGACCGAGGGTTGCAGGTGCACATGCTGGGCTTGAGCATGTGCTGGTGCCGCATTTTTTTTCGCTCAGGGCACCATCGCCGAAGCATCATGGGAGAACCTGACCGACGGCATTTAGGTTCTGACGATTGGGGGGGTGTGGGGGGTGTGCATACATGATGTGCGATGGGTGCTGGTACTTGGCCCTTATATTGGCCCCCTGTCCCTCATCAAACCTCGAAAACTCACACCCCCTTAAAGAGTGTTTGAGATTTTACAGGTTTGCTGCCAGTAGCCATTAAAGTGTCTGAAATGGGGACACTTTTTTCAAATGGTCGCAAAATCCTGTACAATTCGTGTTTTTAGCTGAATTTTTTTGTGGAAGCCAAGAAAAATACAAGGATCATGTCTACCAAGTTTGGGACCAAAACACCTTCTGAAAAAATTTTTAAAAAATCCCGAACCGTAAAAAGTTTTAAAAATCGTGAAAAATAGAAAACGAGTCGTCTTGCCATGAAACTTCACATGAAGGCTTAAGAGACCACTGTATGAATTTACAAGCCATAAAAATGGCAATGGCATGGCAGTAATATGAAGATGTGCCTAAACCCACCTACCACCATATTGATCCACAGCTTGCGCATCCCACCTCTCTAGCCGACGTAGTGCCCGCCCGTCCACTCATTTTGTCAATTGGCTTAGGCATACGGAGTTCATTCCCAGTCTAAGATTAGACCAGACCGAGGGTTACAGCAGCAAGATCGGCAGCACACAGGGGGGGATCCGATCGATCCCCGACTTGCGCATCCTACCCCTCTGGCCGATTGAGCACCCGTACGCTCGTTTCGTGGGTTGACTTAGGCATACGAAGTTTAATCCCAGTCTAAGCATACGGAGATCATTCCCAATGTAAGATCGGACTGGACCGATGGTTACGGGTGCACATGCTATGCTTGGGCATATGCTGGTGCCGTAATTTTTTCACTCGAGGTACCATCACCGAAGCATCATCAGAGAACCTGACCGGCGACATTGGGGTTCCTGCGATTGGGGGGCGGGGGGGTGTGCGCACATAATGTGCGATGGGTGCTGCTACTTGGCCCTTATATTGGGCCCCTATCCTTCATCAAACCTCAAGAACTCACACCCCCTTAAAGAGCATTTCAGATTTTACAGTTTTGTTGCCAGTAGCAATTAAAGTGTCTGAAATGGGGACACTTTTTTCAAATGGTCACAAAATCCTGTACACTACGAGTTTTTAGCTTAATTTTTTTATGCATGCCATCAAAAATACAAGGATCACATCTACCAAGTATGGGGCCAAAACTCATTCTGAAAAAATTTTAAAAAAATCCTGAACCATAAAAAGTTTCAAAAATTGTGAAAAAGAGAAAACGAGTCGTCTTGCCATGAAACTTCACATTAAGGCTTAAGGGACCATCATATGAATTTACAAGCCATAAAAATGGCATTGGCACAGCAAAAATATGAAGATGTGCCTAAACCCACCTACCACCAAATCGATCCACGGTTGCGCATCCCGTCTCTCTGGCCGACATAATGCCCGCCCGCCCGCTCGTTTCATCGGTTGGCTTAGGCATACGGAGTTCATTTCTAGTCTAAGATCAGACCGGACAGAGGGTTATGGCAGCAAGATCAGTAGCACATAGGGGGGAGCGACCGATCCCCAGCTTGCGCATCCTTCCCCTTTGGCCGACTGAGCGCCCGCACGCTCGTTTCGTGGGTTGACTTAGGCATACGAAGTTCATTCCCAGTCTAAGCGTACGAAGTTCATTCCCAGCCTAAGATCGGACCGGACCGAGGGTTGCGGGTGCACATCCTGGGTTCGGGCATGTGCTGGTGCCACATTTTTTTTGCCCGGGGCATCATCGTCGGAGCATCGCCGGAGAACCTGACCGACGGCATTGGGGTTCCGACGATTGGGTGGCGGGGGGTGTGCGCACATAATATGCGATGGGTGCTGGTACTTGGACCTTATGTTGACCCCCTATCCCTCATCAAACCTCGAGAATTCACACCCCCTTAAAGAGCATTTGAGATTTTACAGGTTTGCTACCAGTAGCCATTAAAGTGTCTGAAATGGGGACACTTTTTTCAAATGGTCACAAAATCCTGTACACTTCGAGTTTTTAGCTGAATTTTTTTGTGCATGCCAAAAAAAATACAAGGATCATGTCTACCAAGTTTGGGGCCAAAACCCCTTTTGAAAAAATTTTAAAAAAAATCTCGAACCGTAAAAAGTTTTGAAAATCGTGAAAAATAGAAAACGAGTAGTCTTGCCATTAAACTTCACATGAAGGCTTAAGGGACCATTGTATGAATTTACAAGCCATAAAAATGGCATTGGCATGGCAAAAATATGAAGATGTGCATAAACCCACCTACCACCCTATCGATCCATGGCTTGCGCATCCTGCCTTTTTGGCCGACGTTGTGCTCGCCCGCCTGCTCGTTTCGTCAGTTGGCTTAGGCGTATGGAGTTCATTCCCAGTCTAAGATCAAACCGGACCAAGGGTTGTGGCAGCAGGATCGGCAGCACGTAAGGGGGGACCAGGCCGATCCCCAGCTTGCGCATCCTGCCCCTCTGGTCGGCTGAGCTCCCGCACACTCGTTTTGTGCGTTGACTTAGGCAAACAGAGTTCATTCCCAGTCTAAGCATGCTGAGTTCATTCCCAGTGTAAAATCAGACCGGATCGAGGGTTGCGAGTGCACATGCAGGCCTCGGGCATGTGCTGGTGCTGCATTTTTTTTCGCCCGGGGCACCATCGTCGGAGCATCGCCGAAGAACATGACCGGCGGCATTGGGGTTTCGACAATTGGCGGGCGGGGGGGGTGTGCGCACATGATATGCGATGGGTGCTGGTACTTGGCCCTTATATTGGCCCCCTATCCCTCATCAAACCTCGAGAATTCACACCCCCTTAAAGAGCATTTGAGATTTTACAGGTTTGCTGCCAGTAGCCATTAAAGTGTCTGAAATGGGGACACTTTTTCAAATGGTCACAAAATCTTGTACACTTCTAGTTTTTAGCTGAATTTTTTTGTGCATGCCAAGAAAAATACAAGGATCACGTCTACCAAGTTTGGGGCCAAAACTACTTTTTGAAAAAATTAAAAAAATCCCAAACCGTAAAAAGTTTTAAAAATTGTGAAAAATAGAAAACGAGTCGTCTTGCCATGAAACTTCACATGAAGGCTTAAGGGACCATTGTATGAATTTACAAGCCATAAAAATGGCATTGGCATGGCAGAAATAGGAAGATGTGCCTAAACCGACCTACCACCCTATCGATCCACGGCTTACGCATCCTGCCTCTCTGGCCGGTGTAGTGCCCTCCCGCCCGCTCGTTTTGTCGGTTGGCGTAGGCATACAGAGTTCATTCCTAGTCCAAGATCAAACCAGACCGAGGGTTGCGGTAGTAGGATCAGCAGCACGCAGGGGGGACCCGACTAATCCCTGACTTGTGCATACGGAGTTCATTCCCAGTCTAAGATTGAACCAGATCAAGGGTTGCTGTAGCAGGATTGGCAGCATATAGGGGGAGACCTGACCGATCCCCAGCTTGTGCATCCTACCCTCTGGCCAGCTGAGCATCCGCTCACTCGTTTCGTCGGTTCACTTAGGCATACGAAGTTAATTCCCAGTGTAAGATCAGATCGGACCAACGGTTGCAGGTGCACATGCTGGGCTCGGGCATGTGTTGGTGCCATTTTTTTTTTCGCTCGGGGCACCATCACTGGAGAACATGACCGGCGGCATTGGGGTTCTGATGATTGGGGGGCTGTGCGCACATGATGTGCGATGGGTGCTGGTGCTTGGCCCTTATTTTAGCCCCCTATCCCTCATCAAACCTCAAGAACTCACACCCCCTTATTTGAGATTTTACAGTTTGCTGCCAGTAGCCATTAAAGTGTCTGAAATGGGGACATTTTTTTCAAATGGTCACAAAATCCTATACACTTCAAGTTTTAGCTGAATTTTTTTGTGCATGCCAAAAAAAATACAAGGATCATGTCTACCAAGTTTGGGGCCAAAACTCCTTCTGAAAAGTTTTAAAAAAAATCGTGAATCGTAAAAAGTTTCAAAAATCGTGAAAAATAGAAACTTCATATGAAGGCTTAAGGGACCATTGTATAAATTGACAAGCCATAAAAATGGCATTGGCATGGCAGAAATATGAAGATGTGCCTAAACCCACCTACCACCCTATCGATCCACGGCTTGCGCATCCTGCCTCTTTGGCCAGCGTAGTGCCCGTCCGCCCGCTTGTTTCATCGGTTCGCTTAGGCAAACGGAGTTCATTCCCAGTCTATGATCGGATTGGATTGAGGGTTGCGTCAACAGGATCGGCAGCATGCAAGGGGGCACCCAGCCGATCCTTGGCTTGTGCATCCTGCCCCTCTGGTCGACTGAGCGCCTGTACACTCGTTTTGTGGGTTGACTTAGGCATACGGAGTTCATTCCCAGTCTAAGCATACGGAGTTCATTCCCAGTCTAAGCATACTGAGGGTTGCGGGTGCACATGCTGGGCTGGGATTATGCTGGTGCCACATTTTTTTTTTTTGCCCAAGGCACCATCGTAGGAGCATCGCCGGAGAACCAGATCGACAGCATTAAGGTTCTGACGATTGGGGGTAGGGGGTTGTGCGCACATGATGTGCAACGGGTGCTGGCACTTGGCCCTTATATTGGTCCCCTATCCCTCATCAAACCTCAAGAACTCACACCCCCTTAAAGAGCATTTGACATTTTATAGGTTTGCTGCCAGTAGCCATTAAAGTGTCTGAAATGGGGACACTTTTTTGGAAAGGTCACAAAATCCTGTACGCTTCGAGTTTTTAGTTGAATTTTTTTGTGCATGCAAAAAAAAATACAAGGATCATGTCTACCAAGTTTGGGGCCAAAAGTCCTTCTGAAAAAATTTTATAAAAAATCCCGAACATAAAAAGTTTCAAAAATCGTGAAAAATAGAAAACGAGTCGTCTTGCCATGAAACTTCACATGAAGGCTTAAGGGACCATTGTATGAATTTACAAGCCATAAAAATGGCATTGGCATGGTAGAAATTTGATGATGTGCCTCAACCCACCTACCACCCTATCGATCTATGGCTTGCGCATCCCGCCTCTCTGGCCGGTGTCATGCTCGCCTGCCCGCTCGTTTCGTCGGTTGGCTTAGGCATACAGAGTTCATTCCCAGTCTAAGATTAGACCAGATGGTGGGTTGCAGCAGTAGGATTGGCAGCACATAGGGGGGACCCGACCGATCCCCGGCTTGTGCATCCTGCCCCTCTGGCCGACAGAGCACCCGCACGCTCATTTTATAGGTTGACTTAGGCATACGGAGTTCATTCCCAGTCTAAGCATATGGAGTTCATTCCCAGTCTAAGATTGGACTGGATGGAGGGTTGCAGGTGCACGTACTGGGCTCGAGCATGTGCTGGTGCCACATTTTTTTTCGCTCGGGGGACCATCGCCGGAACATCGTCGAAGAACATGACCGACGGCATTAGGGTTTTGACGATTGGGCCGGGCGGGGGGGTGCACATGATGTGCGATGGGTGCTGGTACTTGGCCCTTATATTGGTCCCCTATCCCTCATCAAACCTTGAGAACTCACACCCCCTTAAAGAGCATTTGAGGTTTTATAGGTTTGCTTCCAGTACCCATTAAAGTGTCTGAAATGGGGATACATTTTTCAAATGGTCACAAAATCCTTTACACTTCAAGTTTTTAGCCGAATTGTTTTGTGCATGCCAACAAAAATGCAAGGATCATGTCTTCCAAGTGTGAGGCCGAAACTCCTTCTGAAAAAAATTTATAAAAAATCCCGAACGTAAAAAGTTTCAAAAATCGTGAAAAATAGAAAACGAGTCGTCTTGCCATGAAACTTCACATGAAGGCTTAAGGGACTATTGTATGAATTTATAAGCCATAAAAATGGCATTGGCATGGCAGAAATATGAAGATGTGCCTAAACCCACGTACCACCCTATCGATCCATGGCTTGCGCATCCTGCCTCTCTGGCCGGTGTAGTGCCGGCCCGCTCGCTCATTTCGTCAGTTGGTTTAGGCATACGGAGTTCATTCCCAGTATAAGATCAGTCCAAACCAAGGGTTGTGGCAGCAAGATCGGTAGCACGCAGGGGGGGACCCGGTCGATCCCCGGCTTGCGCATCTGCCCCTCTGGCGGACTGAGCGCCCGCACGCTTGTTTCATGCGTTGACTTAGGCATACGGAGTTCATTCCCAGTCTAAGATTGGACTAGACCGAGGGTTACGGGTGCAAATGCTGGGCTCGGGCATCTACTGGTGTCGTATTTTTTTTCACCCGGGGCACCATCGTCGGAGAACCTGACCGACGGTATTGGGGTTCCGACGATTGGGGGGGCAGGGGGTGTGCGCACATGATGTGCGATGGGTGCTGGTACTTGGCCCTTATATTGGCCCCCTATCCCTCATCAAACCTCCAGAACTCACACCCCCTTAAAGAACATTTGAGATTTTATAGGTTTGCTGCCAGTACCCATAAAGTGTTTGAAATGGGGACACTTTTTTCAAATGGTCACAAAATCCTGTACACTTCGATTTTTTAGCTGAATTTTTTTTGTGCATGCCAAAAAAAATACAAGGATCATGTCTACCAAGTTTGGGGCCAAAAATCCTTATGAAAAAATTTAAAAAAAATCCCGAACCGTAAAAAGTTTCGAAAATCATGAAAAATAGAAAACGAGTCATCTTGCCATGAAACTTCACATGAAGGCTTAAGGGACCATTGTATGAATTTACAAGCCATAAAAATGGCATTGGCATGGTAGAAATATGAAAATGTGCCTAAACCCACCTACCACCCTATCGATCCACAGCTTGCGCATCCGCCTCTCTGGCCGACGTAGTGCCTGCTCGCCCGCTCGTTTCGTCGGTTGGCTTAGGCATACAGAGTTCATTCCCAGTCTAAGATCAGATGGGATAGAGGGTTGTGGCAACAAGATTGGTAGCACGCAAGGGGGGACCCGGTCGATCCCCGGCTTGCGCATCCAGCCCCTCTAGCCGACTGAGCCCCGCACGCTCGTTTCATGGGTTGAGTTAGGCATACGGAGTTCATTACCAGTCTAAGCATATGGAGTTCATTCCCAGTGTAAGATCAGACCGGACCGAGGGTTGCGGGTTGCACATGCTGGGCTTCGGGCAGGTTGCTGGTGCCCGCATTTTTTTTCGCCCGGGGAACCATCGCAGGATAACCTTACGGACGGCATTGGGGTTCCGATGATTGGGGCAGCGGGGGGGCTGTGCGCACATGATGTGTGATGGGTACTGGTACTTGGCCCTTATATTGGCCCCCTATCCCTCATCAAACCACGAGAACTCACACCCCCTTAAAGAGCATTTGAGATTTTATAGGTTTGCTGCCAGTAGCCATTAAAGCGTCTGAAATGGGGACACTTTTTTCAAATGGTCACAAAATCCTGTACACTTTGAGTTTTTAGTTGAATTTTTTTGTGTATACCAAAAAAATTAAAGGATCGCATCTACAAAGTGTGGTGCCAAAACTCCATCAAAAAAAATTTTCAAAAATCCCAAACCGTAAAAAGTTTTGAAAATCGTTAAAAATATAAAACAAGTCGTCTTGCCATGAAACTTGACTTGAAGGCTTAAGGGACCATTGTATGAATTTACGAGTCATAAAAATTGCATTGGCATGGCAAAAATATAAAGATGTACCTAAACCCACCTACCACCCTATCGATCCACGGCTTGCGCATCCCGTCTACTCTGGCTAGCGTAGTGCCCGCCCGCCCGCTCGTTTCGTCGGTTGGCTTAGGCATACGGAGTTCATTCCCAGTCCAAGATAGGATTGGACTGACGGTTGCGGCAGTAGGATCGGTAGCACGTAGGGGGGGACCCGGTCGATCCCCGGCTTCCGCTTCCTGCCCCTCTGGTCGGTTGAGCGGCCACACGCTCGTTTTGTGGGTTGACTTAGGCATACGAAGTTCATTCCCAGTCTAAGCATACGGAGTTCATTCCCAGTGTAAGATCAGACCAGACCAAGGGTTACAGGTGTACATGCTAGGCTCGGACATGTGCTGCTGCCCCATTTTTTTTGGCTGGGGCACCATCGTCGGAGAACCTTATCAGCGGCATTGGGATTCCAGCGATTGGGGGGCGGGGGTGTCGGCACATGATGTGCGATGGGTGCTGGTACTTGGCCCTTATATTGGCCCCCTATCCCTCATCAAACCTTGAGAACTCACATCCCCTTAAAGAGCATTTGAGATTTTACAGGTTTGCTACCAGTACCCATTAAAATGTCTGAAATGGGGATACTTTTTTCCAATGGTCACAAAATCCTGTACACTTCAAGTTTTTAGCCGAATTGTTTTGTGCATGCCAAGAAAAATGCAAGGATCATGTCTTCCAAGTGTGAGGCCGAAACTCCTTCTGAAAAAATTTTATAAAAAATCCCGAACGTAAAAAGTTTCAAAAATCGTGAAAAATAGAAAACGAGTCGTCTTGCCATGAAACTTCACATGAAGGCTTAAGGGACCATTGTATGAATTTACAAGCCATAAAAATAAAATTGGGATGGTAGAAATATGAAGATGTGCCTCAACCCACCTACCACCCTATCGATCTATGGCTTGCGCATCCCGCCTCTCTGGCCGGTGTCATGATCGCCTACCCGCTCATTTCGTCAGTTGGCTTAGGCATACGGAGTTCATTCCCAGTCTAAGATTAGACCGGATGGTGGGTTGCAGCAGTAGGATTGGCAGCACGTAGGGGGGACCCGACCGATCCCCGGCTTGTGCATCCTACCCCTCTGGCCGACAGAGCGCCCGCACGCTCATTTTATGGGTTGACTTAGGCATACGAAGTTCATTCCCAGTCTAAGCATAGGAGTTCATTCCCAGTGTAAGATCGGACCGGATGGAGGGTTGCAGGTGCACGTACTGGGCTCGAGCATGTGCTGGTGCCACATTTTTTTTCGCCCAGGGCACCATCGTCGGAGAACATGACCGACGACATTGGGGTTTCAACGATTGGGCCGGGCGGGGGGGTGCACATGATGTGCGATGGGTGCTGGTACTTGGCCCTTATATTGGTCCCCTATCCCTCATCAAACATTGATAACTCACACCCCCTTAAAGAGCATTTGAGATTTTACAGGTTTGCTGCCAGTACCCATTAAAGTGACTGAAATGGGGACACTTTTTTCAAATGGTCACAATCTCCTGTACACTTCAAGTTTTTAGCTGAATGTTTTTATGCATGCCAACAAAAATACAAGGATCACATCTACCAAGTTTGGGGCCAAAACCCCTTCTGAAAAAATTTTAAAAAATCTTGAATCGTAAAAAGTTTTAAAAATCATGAAAAATAGAAAACGAGTCGTCTTGCCATGAAACTTCACATTAAAGCTTAAGGGACCATTGTATGAATTTACAGGCCATAAAAATGGCATTGGCATGGTAGAAATATGAAGTTATACCTAAACCCACCTACCACCCTATCGATCCACGGCTTGCGCATCTCGCCTCTCTGGCCGATGTAGTGCCCGCCCGCCCGCTCATTTTGTTAGTTGGCTTAGGCATATGGAGTTCATTCCCAGTCTAGGATCTAACAGAATTGAGGGTTACGGCAGCAGGATCGGCAGCAGACAGGGGGGGACCTGACTGATCCCCGACTTGCGCATCCTGCCCCTCTAGCCGACTGAGCGCCCGTACACTCATTTTGTGGGTTGACTTAGGCATACGGAGTTCATTCCCTATCTAAGATCAGATTGGATCAAGGGTTGCGGGTGCACATGCTGGGCTCGGGCATGTGCTGGTGCCGTATTTTTTTTTCGCTCGGGGCACCATCGCCTGAGAACCTGGCCGGCGGCATTGGGGTTCCAACGATTAGGGGGGTAGGGTGGTGTGCGCTCATGATGTGCGATGGGTGCTGGTACTTGGCCATTATATTGGCCCCCTATCCCTCATCAAACCTCGAGAACTCACACCCCCTTAAAGAGCATTTGAGATCTTACAGGTTTGCTACCAGTAGCCATTAAAGTGTCTAAAATGGGGACACTTTTTTCAAATGGTCGCAAAATCCTATACACTTTGAGTTTTAGCTGAATTTTTTTGTGCATGCCAACAAAAATACAAGGATCACATCTACGAAGATTGGGGCCAGAACTCCTACTGAAAAAATTCTTTAAAAATCCTGAACCGTAAAAAGTTTCAAAAATCATGAAAAATAGAAAACGAGTCGTCTTGCCAAGAAAATTCAGATGAAGGCTTAAGGGACCGTTGTATGAATTTACAAGCCATAAAAATGGCATTGGCAAGGTAGAAATATGAAGATGTGCCTAAACCCACCTACCACCCTATCGATCCATGGCTTCTGCATCCCGCCCCTCTGGCCGGTGTAATGCCCGCCCACCCGCTCATTTCGTCGGTTGGCTGAGGCATACGGAGTTCATTCCCAGTCTAAGATCAGATCAGATGGAGGGTTGTGGCGGTAGGATTGGCAGCATCCAGGGGGGAACCCGACCGATCCCCGACTTGCGCATCCTGCCTCACTGGCCGGCTGAGAGCCGCACGCTCGTTTCGTGGGTTGACCTAGGTATACGGAGTTCATTCCCAGTCTAAGCATACGGAGTTCATTCCAGTGTAAGATTGGACCAGACCAAAGGTTGCAGGTGCACATGCTGGGCTCGGCATGTGCTGGTGCCACATTTTTTTTCGCCCGAGGCACCATCACAGGAGCACCGCCGGAGAACCTGGCCAGCGGCATTGGGGTTCCGGCGATTGGGGGGTGGGGCGTTGCGCACATCATGTGTGATATGTGCTGGTACTTGGCCCTTATATTGGTCCCCTATCCCTCATCAAACCTCAAGAACTCACACCCCCTTAAAGAGCATTTGAGATTTTACTGGTTTGATGCTAGTAGCCATTAAAGTGTGTGAAATGGGGACACTTTTTTGAAATGGTCACAAAATCCTGTACACTATGATTTTTTAGCTGAATTTTTTTGTGCATGCCAAAAAAAATACAAGGATCATGTCTACCAAGTTTGGGGCCAAAATGCCTTATAAAAAAATTTTAAAAAAATCCTAAATCATAAAAAGTTTTAAAAATTGTGAAAAATAGAAAACGAGTCGTCTTGCCATGAAACTTCACATGAAGGCTTAAGGGACCATTGTATGAATTTACAAGCCATAAAAATGGCATTGGCATGGCAAAAATATCAAGATGTGCCTAAACCCACCTACCACCCTATCGATCCACGGCTTGCGCATCTCGCCTCTCTAGCCGGCGTAGTGCCCGCCAGCCTGCCCGTTTCGTCAGTTGGCTTAGGCATACGAGTTCATTCCCAGTCTAAGATCAGACCAGACCGAGGGTCGCAGCAGTAGGATCTGTGGCATGCAGGGGGAGACCCGGTCGATCCCCGACTTGTGCATCTTGCCCCTCCGGCTGGCTGAGCGCCCGCACGCTCGTTTCGTGGGTTGACTTAGGCATACGGAGTTCATTCCCAGTCTAAGCATACGGAGTTCATTCCCATTGTAAGATCGGACCGGACCGAGGGTTGCAGGTGGACATGCTGGGCTTGGGCATGTGCTGGTGCTGCATTTTTTTTCACCCGGGGCACCATCGCCAGAGCATCACCGGAGAACCTGACCGACGACATTAGGGTTTCGATGATTGGGGGGCGGGGGGTGTGCGCACATGATGTGCAATGGGTGCTGGTACTTGGCCCTTATATTGGCCCCCTATCCCTCATCAAACCTTGAGAACTTACACCCCCATAAAGAGCATTTGAGATTTTACAGGTTTGCTGCCAGTGGCCATTAAAGTGTCTAAAATGGGGACACCTTTTTCTAATGGTCACAAAATCCTGTACACTTCGAGTTTTTTGCTGAATTTTTTTGTGCATGCCAACAAAAATACAAGATCATGTCTACCAAGTTTGGGGCCAAAAATCCTTCTAAAAAAATTTTTAAAAAATCCCAAACCGTAAAACGTTTTAAAAATCGTGAAAAATAGAAAACGAGCCGTCTTGCCATGAAACTTCACATGAAGGCTTAAGGGACCATTGTATGAATTTACAAGCCATAAAAATGGCATTGGGATGGCAGAAATATGAAGATGTGCCTAAACCCACCTACCACCCTATCGATCCATGGCTTGCGCATCCCGCCTCTCTGGCCGATGTAGTGCCCGCCCACCCGCTCGTTTCGTCGGTTGGCTTAGGCATACGGAGTTCATTCATAGTCTAAGATCAGACCAGATCGAGGGTTACGGCATTAGGATCAGCAGCACATAGGGGGGGACCGGGTCGATCCTCGGCTTGGGCATCCTGCCCCTCTGGCTGGTTGAGCGCCCGTGCACTCATTTCGTTGGTTGACTTAGGCATACGGAGTTCATTCCCAGTCTCAGCATGCGGAGTTTATTCCCAGTGTAAGATCGGACCGAATTGAGGGTTGTGGGTGCTCATGCTGGGCTCGGGCATGTGCTAGTGTTGCATTTTCTTTTTGCTCGAGGCACCATCACCGGAGCATCGTCGGAGAACCTGACCGGCAGCATTGGGGTTTCGATGATTGGGGGGGCGGGGGAGAGGGTGTGCACACATGATGTGCAATGCGTGCTGGTACTTGGCCCTTATATTGGCCCCCTATCCCTCATCAAACCTCGAGAACACACACCCTTTAAAGAGCATTTGAGATTTTACAGGTTTGCTGCCAGTAGCCATTAAAGTCTCTGAAATGGGGACACTTTTTTGAAATGGTCACAAAATCCTGTACACTAAGATTTTTCAGCTGAATTTTTTTGTGCATGCCAACAGAAATACAAGGATCATGTCTACCAAGTTTAGGGCCAAAACTCCTTATAAAAAATTTTTTAAAAAATCCCGAACCGTAAAAAGTTTCAAAAATTATGAAAAATAGAAAACGAGTCGTCTTGCCATGAAACTTCACATGAAGACTTAAGGGACCATTGTATGAATTTACAAGCCATAAAAATGGCATTGGCATGGCAGAAATATCAAGATGTGCCTAAACCCAGCTACCACCCTATCGATCCACGGCGTGCGCATCTCGCCTCTTTGGCCGGCGTAGTGCCCGCCCGCCTGCTCGTTTCGTCAGTTGGCTTAGGCATAAGGTGTTCATTCCCAGTCTAAGATCAGACCAGACCAAGGACTGTAGCACAGGATCGACAGCATGTAGGGGGGACCCGGTCGATCCCCGACTTACGCATCTGCCCCTCCGGCTGGCTGAGTGCCCGCACGCTCGTTTCGTGGGTTGACTTAGGCATACGAAGTTTATTCCCAGTCTAAGCATAGGGAGTTCATTCCCATTGTAAGATAGAACCGGACTGAGGGTTGCAGGTGCACATGCTGGGCTTGGGCATGTGCTGGTGCCGCATTTTTTTACGCCCGGGCCACCATTGCCAGAGCATCATCGGAGAACCTGACCGACGGCATTGGGGTTCCGGCGATTGGGGGGGCACGGGGGGCTGTGCGCACATGATGTGCGATGGGTGCTGGTACTTGGCCCTTATATTGGCCCCCTATCCATCATCAAACCTCAAGAACTCACACCCCATAAAGAGCATTGGAGATTTTACAGGTTTGCTGCCAGTAGCCATTAAAGTGTCTAAAATGGGGACACCTTTTTCAAATGCTCACAAAATCCTGTACACTTCGAGTTTTTCGCTGAATGTTTTTATGCACACCAAAAAAAATACAAGGATCATGTCTACCAAGTTTGGGGCCAAAACTCCTTCTAAAAAAAATTTAAAAAAATCCCGAACCGTAAAAAGTTTCAAAAATCGTGAAAGATAGAAAACGAGTCGTCTTGGCATGAAACTTCACATGAAGGCTTAAGGGACCATTGTATGAATTTACAAGCCATAAAAATGGCATTGGCATGGGAGAAATATGAAGATGTGCCTAAACCCACCTACCACCCTATCGATCCACGGCTTGCGCATCCCGCCTCTCTGGCTGGCAAGTGCCCACCCGCCCACTTGTTTTGTCAATAGGCTTAGGCATACGGAGTTCATTCTTAGTCTAAGATAGGACCTGACTGAGGGTTGCAGCAGTAGGATCCGTAGCACACAGGGGGGACCCGACTGATCCCTGGCTTGCGCATCCTGCCCCTATGGCCGGCTGAGCGCCCGCACGCTTGTTTCATGGGTTGACTTAGGCATACGGAGTTGATTCCCAGTCTAAGCATTCAGAGTTCATTCCCAGTGTAAGATCAGACCAGACCGAGGGTTGCGGGTGCACATGCTGGGCTCAGACATGTGCTGGTGCCACATTTTTTTTCCCCCGGGGCACTATCGTCAGAGCATCGCTGGAGAACCTGACCGGCGGCATTAGCATTCCGATGATTGGGGGGCAGGGGGATTGTGCGCACCTAATGTGCGATGGGTGCTGGTACTTGGCCCTTATATTGGCCCCCTATCCCTCATCAAACCTCGAGAACTCACACCCCCTTAAAGAGCATTTGAGACTTTACAGGTTTGCTGCCAGTAGCCATTAAAGTGGCTAAAATGGGGACACTTTTTTCAAATGGTCACAAAATCCTGTACACTTCGAGTTTTTAGTTGAATTTTTTTGTGCATGCCAAAAAATATACAAGGATCTTGTCTGCCAAGTTTCAGGCTAAAACACCATCTGAAAAAATTTTAAAAAATTTCCAAACCATAAAAAGTTTTGAAAATCGTGAAAAATAAAAAACGAGTCGTCTTGCCATGAAACTTCACATGAAGGCTTAAGGGACCATTGTATGAATTTACAAGCCATAAAAATGGCATTGGCATGGCAGAAATATTAAGATGTGCCTAAACCCACCTACCACCCTATCGATCCACGGCTTGCGCATCCCGCCTCTCTGGCCGACGTAGTACCTGCCCGTCCGCTCGTTTTGTCAGTTGGCTTGGGCATACGGAGTTTATTCCTTGTCTAAGATTGGATCGAACCGAGGGTTGCAGCAGCAAGATGGGCAGCATGCAGGGGGGTACCCAGCCGATCCCCGGCTTGCGCATCCTGCCCCTCTGGCCGGCTGAGCGCTCGCACACTCGTTTCGTGGGTTGACTTAGGCATACGGAGTTCATTCCCAGTGTAAGATCGGACCGGACAGAGAGTTGTGGGTGCATATGCTGGGCTCGGGCATGTGCTGGTGCCGTATTTTTTTTTTGCCTGGGGCACCAGCGCCGGAGCATCGCTAGAGAACCTGACCGGCACCTTTGGGGTTCCGACAATTGGGCGGACGGGGGGGTGTGCGCACATGATGTGCGATGGGTGCTGGTACTTGGCCCTTATATTGGTACCTTATCCCTCATCAAACCTCAAGAACTCACACCCCCTTAAAGAGCATTTGAGATTTTACAGGTTTGCTGCCAGTACCCATTAAAGTGTCTGAAATAGGGAAACTTTTTTGGAATGGTCACAAAATCCTGTACACTTCGAGTTTTTAGCTCAATTTTTTTGTGCATGCCAAAAAAAATACAAGGATCACGTCTACCAAGTTTGGGGCCAAAACTCCTTCTCAAAAAATTTTAAAAAAATCTCGAACCGTAAAAATTTTCAAAAATCTTGAAAAATAGAAAATGAGTCGTCTTGCCATGAAACTTCAAATGAAGGCTTAGGGGACCATTGTATGATTTTACAAGCCATAAAAATGGCATTGGCATGGTAGAAATATCGGGATGTGCCTAAACCCACCTACCACCCTATTGATCCACGACTTGCACATCTCGCCTCTCTGGCCGACGTAGTGCCCGCCCGCCCGCTCATTTTATCGGTTGGCTTAGCCATACGGAGTTCATTCCCAGTCTAAGATTAGACCAAGCCAAGGGTTGCGGTAGCAAGATCGGCAGCATGCAGGGGTGGACCCGGCTTACACATCCTGCCCCTCTGGCCGGCTGAGCACCCGCACGCTCGTTTCGTGGGTTGACTTAGGCATACGGAGTTCATTCCCAGTCTAAGCATACGGAGTTCATTCCCAGTGTAAGATTGGACCAGACCGAGGGTTGTGGGTGCACATGCTGGGCTCGGGCATGTGCTGGTGCCACATTTTTTTCGCCCGAGGCACCATCACCGGAGCATCGCCAGAGAACCTGACCGGCGGCATTGGGGTTCTGGCGATTGGGGGCGGGGGGTGTGCGCACATGATGTGTGATGGGTGCTGGTACTTGGCCCTTATATTGGCCCTCTATCCCTCATCAAACCTTGAGAACTCACACCCCCTTACAAAGCATTTGAGATTTTACAGGTTTGCTGCCAGTAGCCATTAAAGTCTCTGAAATGGGGACACTTTTTTCAAATGGTCACAAAATCCTGTACACTTCGAGTTTTTAGCTGAATTTTTTTATGCATGCCAACAAAAATACAAGGATCATGTCTACCAGGTTTGGGACCAAAACTCCTTCTGAAAAAAGTTTAAAAAAATCTCGAACCGTAAAAGGTTTCAAAAATCGTGAAAAATAGAAAACGAGTCGTCTTGCAATGAAACTTCACATGAAGGGTTAAGGGACCATTGTATGAATTTACAAGCCATAAAAATGGCATTGGCATGGAAAAAATATGAAGATGTGCCTAAACCCTCCTACCACCCTATCGATCCACGGCTTGCGCGTCCCACCTCTCTGGTCGGCGTAGTGCCTGCCCGCCCGCTCCTTTCGTCGATTGGTTTAGGCATACGAGTTCATTTCCAGACTAAGATCAGACTGAACTGAGGGTTACGACAGCAAGATCGATAGCACGCATGTGTCACAAGCTCCGACCTTAGACTCAGAATCCGTACGACCTTAGGCTTAGAATCTCCTCCTTTGTGCCTAAGTCAACCTAAAACACAAGCGTGCAGGCACTAAAATAATGGGAAGGGCTGATTACACAAGTTAAAGATAGAATTTTGAAAATGCTCTTGTATTCACTGAAACAGAAGTGTTTGATGGTGTACAAATGAGAGTGGAGCAGCCCTCTATTTATAGTTGAGTCTCCAGCTACAACTTAATGGCATATCCCTAGAATAAAGGCTAAAATCATGGGATTACAATCAATTAGGATGCTAACTCCTAATTTTCAGGGTCAACCAAATCTACCAGGATGCTCCTGCCTGTTTCCAGAAGCTTCCCTTATGTGTCCAGCACCTTGGGCCCTTCTGGATGTGATGCGGGCAGCTTGCATGCCAGGCCTTGGTCTCACGGGTTGGCTTGCAAGTCGGACGGGTGTTCTGAGCTCATTTGCTAGGCTTTACGCACAGATACCTAACAGGATGCTTGGTTTGTGGGCCTCAACCTCTGGCTAGCCTGCTAGTCTGCCTGATGTGCCTGGCGTGCCCGTCCATGGCGTGACATTCTCCCTCACCTGATTGCGTAATGCCCTTGTTGCATCTTCTGCATGGTACTGCCTGATCTAGTCCCTAAACTGCCATAAGTCCTCTACTGGTTCCCAGCTTGCCTCTCTATCTGGAAGTCCCTTCTAGCGTACCAAGTACTCATGTCTTGGTTTTTAATTCTTTCGTCTCACCTTTCGATCAGCTATGATGCTGTGGACCTCCTTCTCATATGAGGCCCTTGCTCCCAATGGCCCACGCTTTGACTCTGCCCATCCTGGATCTCTCTCATCCTCATGGAATGGCTTGAGCATGCTCACATGGAACACCAGGTGTACCCTTGGCTTAGGTGGCATATCCAGCTTGTAGGCAACCTTGCCTACCCTCTTGACTATTCAAAAAGGTCCCTCATACCTCTGAACTAGGCCTTTGTGCAACCCCTTGTGGCGCACAATGGGATGCAGCTTTACCAACACCAAGTCTCCAACCTGGAACTGCATGTCCCACCTATTCTGGTCTACCCACTTCTTCAACCTCTTGGCCGCCTTGTGTAGCAAACTCTGGCCAAGTCAGTTTGCTCCTTCCATGCCTTGGCAAACTTGTATGTTGCTGGATTCGACCCTGTATAACCTGCAGCAATCGAACCAGGTGTTAGTGGTTGTTGCCTTGTCACAACCTCAAATGGGCTCTGGTTTGTTGCCTCGCTCCTTTGCAAGTTGTAAGAAAACTATGCAATATCTAGTAGCTTTGGCTAGTCCCTTTGTGTGGCACTCACATAGTGCCTGAGGTAGACCTCCAATAGTCCATTCACTCGTTCTATCTGCCCATCATTCTGCGGATGCATACGGATGGAAAAGTTCAAGTCTGACCCCAACAGCTTGAACAACTCAGTCCAGAACCTACCCATGAACCGTCCGTCCCGATCACTAACAATGGTCCTCGGCACTCCCCAGTACTTAACCATGTTCTTCAAGAACAATCGAGCTACCTCATCGACTGGGCACTCTTTAGTTGCTGGAATGAAAATTCCATACTTGGAAAACCTGTCCACCACTACCATGATGCTTCCAAACCCCTCTATCTTGGGTGGATCAACTATAAAGTCCAGAGAAACACTCTCCCATGGTTGCTCTGGCACTGGTAATGGCTCCAAGAGATCGTCTGGTTTCTTGAGCTCCACCTTGTCCTATTGGCACACAAGAGAAGTCTTCACGTAGGCCTCTACATCGTCCCTCATATATGGCCAGTAGTACCAGTCCTCGATCAGTGCTAAGGTGCGGCTCACTCCAGGGTGTCCAGCCCACCTCTACATCGTCCCTCATATATGGCCAGTAGTAGCAAGGTTAGCCTTCTTGCTCAGGGCGTCTACCACTAGGTTCGCCCGTCCTGGCTTGTACTCCATCTGGAAATCAAATTTTGCAAGAAAATCTTGCCATCTCGCCTGCTTGGGGGATAGCTTCTTCTGCGTCTGAAAGTAGCTGGTCACCACATTGTCCGTCCTCACCACGAACCTCGACCCCAATAGGTAATGACGCTAAGTGCACAAGCAGTGCACCACTACAGTCATCTCCTTCTTTTGGACCGTGTACTTGCATTCAGTTTCATTCAACTTCCTGTTCTCGAACGTGACTGGACGTCCCTCCCGCATCAACACACCCCCTATGGCAAAGTCTGATGCATCCGTATTCACCTCATATGGCTTGGCATGGTCTGGCAAAGCCAAGACTGGCTCTTCAGTCACAGCCCACTTCAACTTGTCAAAGGCTTCCTGGCACCCTGCGCTTCACTCCCATGCTCTCCTTTTTTTGAGCAAGTCAGTCAATGGCGTGGCTATTCTAAGTGACCTTTGATCAAGTGCCTGTAGTCGTTAACCAGCCCAAGGAACAATTTCAACTCAGTGATCTTGGCTGGCGGTTGCCACTGCAGGATGGCGCGTATCTTGCCTTCATCCATGCGTATCCTGCCACCTCCCACTATGTGGCCTAGGAATGGGATCTCCTGCTGGGCGAATGATTACTTCTCCCTCTTGACAAACAGCTTGTGCGCTCGTAACACCTCAAACACCTGTCTCAAGTGGTCTACATGCTCTCCCAAAGTCTGGCTGTAGATTACAATGTCATCCAAATAAACCACAACAAACCGATCAAGGAATGACTGAAGTACCTTGTTCATAAGGGTGTAGAATGTTGCTGGGGCATTCATGAGTCTGAAAGGCATCACCAAGAACTCATACGAACCATACCGAGTGACACATGCTGTCTTTGGCTCATCTCCCTCCGTGATCTTGACTTGATAGTAGCCTGACCTCAAATCCAGCTTGGTGAACCACCTTGCACTCCCAAGTTGATCGAACAAGTCCACAATGAGTGGGATGGGGTACTTGTTCCTGATGGTCAGCTTGTTCAGGGCCAGGTAGTCTATGCCCATCTGCAATGACCCATCATGCTTGCATTGGAATAGAACCGGTGCACCATAGGGTGCCTTCGATGGCCTAATGAAGCTAGCATTAACTAACTCCTTGAGCTACTTCCTTAACTCCTCCAACTCTGGTGGAGACATTCGGTAAGGGGCTCTGGCTGATGGCTTGGCCTCGGACACCAGCTCGATCTTGTGGTCCACCTCCCTCTTAGGTGGTAGCTTACTAGGTAGCTTTGCAGGCATTACATCACTAAAGGTCTTCAACACCTTTAGAACCTCCAAGGGTGACTCGGTCTCTTTCTCCCTTGGCTCATCATATTTTAGGGCTGCCAAGAAGGTGTCTTCTTGTCTGCTTACCACCTTGGCAAATTGGATGGTTGACACCACCTGCGACCCAACTCCAGACCCTCTTCTCAATGGCACTAGGCATTGGCATCGTGCATCCAAGATGCAAACACAATCAGCAAAAGGCACAAGGAGGGCGTTAATCTGAACAAGGAAATCCAACCTAATCATAAAATCATAGTCATCAAGGGGTGTTCCTCAATGGTCTCCTTGCCTTTCCAGTCTCCAAGCTGTAACTCCACTCCTCGTGCTACTCCAATGGCTAGAACTTCCTTGGAGTTCATCGTTTTAATGGTACCAATCCCTTTCTGCACCTTTAGTCTGAGCTTTCGGGCTTCATCACCTGAAATAAAAAGATGTGAGGCACCTGTGTCCACCAGTACGCTCACCTTTTGACCCGCAACCATTAGATCTGCAAACATCAAGCCCTTTGGCTTACAGCTCCCCTTACTCTGGACAGCATTGAGCACCAACGACCTAAGCTTTGCTGCCCCTAACTCTGGCTCCTTGTCAGACTCCTTGTCTACAGCAGCCAGCTTGCCCTTCTACAGGTAATTACGTGCTATGTGGCTCCCTCCACATAGGTAGCATGCTAGTGGCTCTCGGTGCCCTTTTGCTTTCCACTTGCCTGCTAGTGGTTTCCTCTCACCATCTTTGGTTGAACGGTCTCGATCTCCATCCTTGGACTCCCGATCATGGTCCTTCCCTTTGGACTGCTTCTTCTGGTCCCTATCGTCCCTGCCCTTACCATTGGGCTTGGAAGACTCAAACTTGTTCAGAGGCTTGAACTCTATCAAGGCCTCGACAGTAGTCATGGCTTTAGCCAAGTCATGAACTCCTTTCTTTTGTAGCTCATGCTTCACCCACGCTTCAGCCCATCCATGAAAGCCAAGAATGGCATCCTTCTTGCCTAGATCTGAGATCTATAGGCATCCAGTCAGAGAATTTCCTGACATACTCCCTTTATGTCCCCTTGCTGCTCAACCTGTGCAACTCTCCCTGCCTCATCATCTGGTTATACTCAGCGGTTAAAATTGTTTCTCTGAACTCTTTTGTAACTCTGCCCAGGTTCCAATCTAGTGCTCCTATGCCTGACATCATCACACCTATTGCCTCCACCATAATAACGCTAATCAGTGAGATACATAGCAGCGGTGCTTACCTTTTATCGCCTCATCTTGTATGTCGATGGCCGTAGAAGTACTACTCCATACCCCAAAGGTAGTTGCTCTACTTCCTGACCGCCCTAGTCCCATAAACTCCTTAGGCTTTGGCGGGACATCCAATCTGGATTGGGACCACTCCAAGCAAACTGCCATTCCCAATGGCAGTCTTGGAAGTAACAAGCTCCATGGTAAGCTCTTCCATCTACTGGCGCATGGCCTCCATGCCATTGCGCAAGGTCTGCACTTCAAGCCCTCCAAGTCTGGTTTTTTTTTGGTGATCACGTAACAGCCTTTGTTGAGAGCCAACTTCTAGCTCACTTTGGATCTTCTCCCCCCATGGGAGTCTAGCCTATGCAATGTGACGTCTCTACTTCCTCAAGCTTCTCCCTCATGTCGCCTACGGTTCAACATCCACCTTGGCCAGCCTACCGTCCATGGGTAGGACCAGATATCTCTAGAACTGGCTTTCTTACCTCTTCCCTGGCCATGCTCTTGGGCCTCTGGTTGTTGGCTAGCAACGTCGCTTTGGGATGCCTTCTCCTCAATCACGATCTAACCTGCACAACACAAACACGCATAATCAAACTTGCATTGATATCAACTGTCACAGGCTCTGACCTTAGACTCAGAATCCGTGCGGCCTTAGGCTTGGAATCTCCTCTTTTGTGCCTAAGTCAGCCTAAAACACAAGCATGCGGGCACTAGAACAATGGGTAGGGCTGATTACGCAAGTTAAAGAGAAACAGGATAAGAAGATAGAATTTTGGAAATGCTCTTGTATTCACTGAAACAGAAGTGTTTGATGGTGTACAAATGAGGGTGGAGCAGCCCTCTATTTATAGTTGAGGCTCCAACTACAACTTAATGGCATATCCCTAGAATAAAGGCTAAAATCATGGGATTACAATCAATCAGGATGCTAACTCCTGATTTTTAGGGTCAACCAAATCTGCCAGGATGCTCCTGCTTGTTTCCAGAAGCTTCCCTTGCGTGTCCAGCACCTTGGGCCCTTCTGGATGTGGTGCGGGTAGCTTGTATGCCAGGTCTTGGTCTCACAGGCTGGCCTGCAAGTCGGGCGGGTGTTCTGAGCTCGTTTACTAGGCTTTGCATATAGATACCCATCGGCACGCCTGGTCTACAGGCCTCAACCTCTGGCTCACCTGTTGGTCTCCCTGATGTGCTTGGGGCACCCCGGCTTGCGCATCCTGCCCCTCTGGCCCGCTGAGTGCCCGCACGCTCATTTCGTGAGTTGACTTGGCACACAGAGTTCATTCCCAGTCTAAGCATATACGGAGTTCATTCCCAGTGTAGGATCGAATCGGACCGAGGGTTACGGGTGCACATGCTGGGCTCGGGCATGTGCTGGTGCCGTATTTTTTTTCGCCCGGGGCACCATCACTGGAGCATCGCCAGAGAACCTGACCGGCGGCATTGGGGTTCCGTCGATTGGGGGGCGGGGGGTGTGCGCACATGATGTGCGATGGGTGCTGGTACTTGGCCCTTATATTGGCCTCCTATCCCTCATCAAACCTCGAGTACTCACACCCCTTTAAAGAGCATTTGAGATTTTACAGGTTTGCTGCCAGTAGCCATTAAAGTGTCTGAAAATGGGGACACTTTTTTCAAATGGTCACAAAATCCTGTACACTTCGAGTATTTAGCTGAATTTTTTTATGCATGCCAACAAAAATACAAGGATCACGTCTACCAAGTTTGGCGCCAAAACTCCTTCTGAAAGAATTTTAAAACCGTAAAAAGTTTCAAAAATCATGAAAAATAGAAAACGAGTCATATTGCCATGAAACTTCACATGAAGGCTTAAGGGACCATTGTATGAATTTACAAGCCATAAAAATGGCATCGACATGGCAAAAATATGAAGATGTGCCTAAACCCACCTACCACCCTATCGATCCACGGCTTGCACATCCCGACTCTTTGGCTAGTGTAGTGCCCGCCCGCCCGTTCGTTTCGTCGGTTAGCTTAGGCATATGGAGTTCATTCCTAGTCTAAGATCGGACCAGACCAAGGGTTGTGGCAATAGGATTAGCAGCACGTAGGGAGGACGCGACATATCCCTGGCTTGCGCATCCTACCCCTCTGGTCGGTTGAGCACCCGTGTGCTCGTTTCGTGGGTTGACTTAGGCATATGGAGTTCATTCCCAGTCTAAGCATACGAAGTTCATTCCCAGTGTAAGATCAGACCGGACCGAGGGTTACGGATGTAAATGTTGGGCTTGGGCATGTGTTGGTGCCACATTTTTTTTTCGCTCGGGGCACCGTCGCTGGAGGATCGTCGGAGAACCTGATCGATGGCATCGGGGTTTCGGCGATTGGGGGGGACGGGGGGTGTGCGCACATGATGTGCGATGGGTGCTGGTACTTGGCCCTTATATTGGCCCCCTATCCCTAATCAAACCTTGAAAACTCACACCCCCTTAAAGAGCATTTGAGATTTTATAGGTTTGCTGCCAGTAGCCATTAAAGTTTCTGAAATGGGGACACTTTTTTCAAATGGTCACAAAATCCTGTACACTTTGAGTTTTTAGCTGAATTTTTATTTGCATGCCAACAAAAATACAAGGATCACATCTACCAAGTTTGGGGCCAAAACTCCTTTCGATCCACGACTTGTGCATCCTGCCTCTCTGGCTGGCGTAGTGCCCGCCAGCCCGCTCGTTTCCTCGGTTGGCTTAGGCATACGGAGTTCATTCATAGTCTAAGATCGGGCCAGATCGAGGGTTGTGGTAGTAGGATCGACAGCACGCAGAGGGGACTCGGTCGATCCCCGACATACGCATCCTACCATTCTGGCCGGTTGAGCGCCCGCATGCTCGTTTCACGGGTTGACTTCGGCATACGGAGTTCATTCCCAGTCTAAGCATACGGAGTTCATTCCAGTGTAAGATCAGACCGGACCGAGGGTTACAGGTGCACATGCTAGGCTCGAGCATGTGCTGGTGCCGCATTTTTTTTTGCCTGGGGCACCATCGTCGGAGAACCTGACCGACGGCATTGAGGTTCCGATGATTGGGGGGGCAGGGGGATTGTGCGCACATGATGTGCGATGGGTGCTGGTACTTGGCCCTTATATTGGCCCCCTATCCCTCATCAAGCCTCGAGAACTCCCACCCCCTTAAAGAGCATTTGAGATTTTACAGGTTTGCTGCTAGTAGCCATTAAAGTGTCTGAAATGGGGACACTTTTTTCAAATGGTCACAAAATCCTATACACTTCGAGTTTTAAGCTGAATTTTTTTGTGCATGCCAACAAAAATACAAAGATCACGTCTACCAAGTGTGGGGCCAACACTCCTTCTAAAACAATTAAAAAAAAATCCCGAACCATAAACAATTAAAAAAGATCACATCAAGGCTTAAGGGACCATTGTATGAATTTACAAGCCATAAAAATGGCATTGGAATGGCAAAAATTTGAAGATGTGCCTAAACCCACCTACCACCCCATCGATCCACGGCTTGTGCATCCCGTCTCTCTGGCCGATGTAGTGCTCGCCTGCCCGCTCATTTCGTCAATCGACTTAGGCAAACGGAGTTCATTCCTAGTCGAAGATCAGGCCAGACCGAGGGTTGTAGTAGTAGGATCGGTGGCACGTAAGTGGGATCCAGTCGATACCCGACTTGCGTATCTTGCCCCTCTGGCCGGCTAAGTGCCTGCATGCTTGTTTCATGGGTTGACTTAGGCATACAGAGTTTATTCCCAGTCTAAGCATACGGAGTTCATTCCCAGTGTAAGATCAAACTGGACCGAGGGTTACGGGTGCAAATGCTGGGCTCGGGCATGTGCTGGTGCAGCATTTTTTTTCACCTGGGGCACCATCGTCGGAGCATCATCAGAGAACCTGACCGACGGCATTAGGGTTCCGACGATTGGGGGGCCGGGGGGTGTTCGCACATGATGTGCGATGGGTGCTAGTACTTGGCTCTTATATTGGCCCCCTGTCCCTCATCAAACCTCGAGAACTCACACCCCCTTAAAGAGCATTTTAGATTTTACGGGTTTGCTGCCAGTAGCCATTAAAGTGTCTAAAATGGAGACACTTTTTTCAAATGGTCACAAAATCCTGCACACTTCGAGTTTTTAGCTAAATTTTTTTGTGCATGCAAAAAAAAATACAAGGATCACGTCTACCAAGTTTGGGGCCAAAACTCCTTCTAAAAAAATTTTAAAAAAATCTTGAACTGTAAAAAGTTTTGAAAATCGTGAAAAATAGAAAATGAGTCGTCTTGCCATGAAACTTCATATGAAGGCTTAAGGGACCATTGTATGAATTTAGAAGCCATAAAAATGGCATTAGCATGGCAAAAATATGAAGATGTGCCTAAACCCACCTGCCACCCTATCGATCCATGGCTTGTGCATCCAGCCTTTCTGGTTGGCGTAGTACCCACCCGTTGCTCGTTTCGTCAGTTGGCTAAGGCATACGGAGTTCATTCCCAGTCTAAGATCGGACTGGACTGAGGGTTGGGGTAGCAAGATCGACAGCACGCAGGGGGGACCCGATCGATCCCCGACTTGCGCATCCTGCCCCTCTGGCCGACTGAGCGCCCACACGCTCGTTTCGTGGGTTGACTTAGGCATACGGAGTTCATTCCCAGTGTAAGATCAGACCGAACTGAGGGTTGCAAGTGCACATGCTAGGCTCGGGCATGTGCTGGTGCTGCATTTTTTTGTCGCCCGGGGTACCATCGTCGGAGCATCGAAGGAGAACCTGACCAACGGCATCGAGGATCCGGTGACTGGGGGGGCGGAGGGCTTTGCGCACATGATGTGCGATGGGTGCTGGTACTTGGCCCTTATATTGGCCCCCTATCCCTCATCAAACCTCAAGAACTCAGACCCCCTTAAAAAGCATTTGAGATTTGACAAGTTTGCTGCCAGTACCCATTAAAGTGTCTGAAATGGGGACACTTTTTTCAAATGGTCACAAAATCCTGTACACTTTGAGTTTTTAGCTTAATTTTTTTGTGCATGCCAATAAAAATACAAGGATCACATCTACCAAGTTTGGGCCCAAAAATCCTTCTGAAAAAATTTTAAAAAAATCTCGAACCGTAAAAAGTTTCAAAAATCATGAAAAATAGAGAACGAGTCGTCTTGCCATGAAACTTCACATGAAGGCTTAAAGGAACATTGTATGAATTTACAAGTAATAAAAGTGGCATTGGCATGGTAGAAATATGAAGATGTGCCTAAAGCCACCTACCACCCTATCGATCCACGGCTTGCGCATCCCGCCTCTCTGGTGGACGTAGTGCCCGCCCGCCCGCTCATTTCGTCGATTGGCTTATGCATATGGAGTTCATTTCTAGTCTATAAGATCGGACTGGACCGAGGGTTACGGCACCAAGATTGGCAGCACCATGCCGGGACACGGTCGATCCTCGGCTTGTGCATCCTGCCCCTCTGGCCAATTGAGTGCCCGTACGCTCGTTTCGTGGGTTGACTTAGGCATACGGAGTTCATTCCCAGTGTAAGCATATGGAGTTCATTCCCGATGTAAGATCGGACCGGACTGAGGGTTGCGAGTGCACATGCTGGGCTTGGGCATGTGCTGGTATCACATTTTTTTCGCCCAGGGCACCATTGCCAGAGCATCGTCGGAGAATCTGACCGCCGGCATTGGGGTTCTGGCGATTGGGGGGGCGGGGGGTATGCGCATATGATGTGTGATGGGTGCTGGTACTTGGCCCTTATATTGGCCCCCTATCCCTTATCAAACCTTGAGAACTCACACCCCCTTAAAGAGCATTTGAGATTTTACAGGTTTGCTGCCAGTAGCCATTAAAGTGTTTGAAATGGGGACACTTTTTTCAAATGGTCACAAAATCCTGTACACTTCGAGTTTTTAGCTGAATTTTTTTGTGCATGCCAAAAAAAATACATGGATCATGTCTACCAAGTGTGGGGCCAAAACTCCTTCTGAAAATTTTTTTAAAAAATCCCGAACCATAAAAAGTTTCAAAAATCATGAAAAATAAAAAAATGAGTCGTCTTGCCATGAAACTTCACATGAAGGCTTAAGGGACCATTTTATGAATTTACAAGCCATAAAAATGGCATTGGCATGGTAGAAATATGAAGATGTGCCTAAACCCACCTACCACCCTATCGATCCACGGCTTGCGCATCCCGCCTCTCTGGCCGGTGTAGTGCCCGCCCGATTGTTTCGTCGGTTGGCTTAGGCATGCGGAGTTCATTCGCAACCTAAGAACAGACCAAGCCGAGTGTTGCGGTAGTAGGATCGGCAGCACATAAGGGGGATCTGGCTGATCCCCGACTTGCGCATCCTGCCCCTTTGGCCGGCTGAGCGCCTGCACGCTCGTTTCATGGGTTGACTTAGGCATATGGTGTTCATTCCCAGTCTAAGCATATAGAGTTCATTACCAGTGTAAGATCAGACTAGACCGAGGTTTACAGGTGCACATGCTGGGCTCAGCCATGTGTTGGTGCCACATTTTTTTTCGCCCGGGGCACCATCACCGGAGCATCACGGAGAACCTGACCGACGGCATTGGGGTTCTGACGATTGGGGGGGCGGGGGGTGTGCGCACATGATGTGCGATGGGTGCTGGTACTTGGCCATTATATTGGCCCCCTATCCCTCATGAAACCTCAAGAACTCACACCCCCTTAAAGAGCATTTGAGATTTTACAGGTTTGCTACCAGTAGCCATCAAAGTGTCTGAAATGGGGACACTTTTTTCAAATGGTCACAAAATCCTGTACACTTCAAGTTTTTAGCTGAATTTTTTTGTGCATGCCAAAAAAAATACAAGGATCACGTCTACCAAGATTGGGGCCAAAACTCCTTCTGAAAAAATTTAAAAAAAATCTTGAACCGTAAAAAGTTTTGAAAATCGTGAAAAATAGAAAACGAGTCGTCTTGAAATGAAACTTCACATGCAGGCTTAAGGGACCATTGTATGAATTTAGAAGCCATAAAAATGGCATTGGCATGGCAGAAATATTAAGATGTGCCTAAACCCACCTACCACCCTATCGATCCACGGCTTGCGCATCCCGCCTCTCTGGCTGGCGTAGTGCCCCCTCGTCGGTAATTTCGTCGATTGGTTTAGGCATACGAAGTTCATTCCCAGTCTAAGATCAGACCAGACCGAGGGTGCTGGTACTTGGCCCTTATATTGGTTCCCTATCCCTCATCAAACCTTGAGAACTCACACCCCCTTAAAAAGCATTTGAGATTTTACAGGTTTGCTACTAGTAGCCATTAAAGTGTCTGAAATGGGGACACTTTTTTCAAATGGTCACAAAATCCTGTACACTTCGAGTTTTTAGCTGAATTTTTTTGTGCATCCCAACAAAAATACAAGGATCATGTCTACCAAGTTTGGGGCGAAAAATCCTTCTGAAAAAATTTTAAAAAAATCCTGAACCATAAAAAGTTTTGAAAATCGTGAAAAATAAAAAACGAGTCGTCTCGCTATGAAACTTCACATGAAGGCTTAAGGGACCATTGTATGAATTTACAAGCCATAAAAATGGCATTGGCATGGCAGAAATATGAAGATGTGCCTAAACCCACCTACCACCTTATTGATCCACGGCTTGCGCATCTCGCCTCTCTGGCCGACGTAGTGCCCGCCCGTCCGCTCATTTCGTCGGTTGGCTTAGGCATACGGAGTTCATTCCCAGTCTAAGATCGGACCAGATCGAGGGTTGTGACAGCAGGATAGATAGCACGCAAGGAGGGACCCGATCGATCCCTGGCTGAGCGCTAGCACACTCGTTTCATGGGTTGACTTAGGCATACGGAGTTCATTCCCAATCTAAGCATATGGAGTTTTGACGATTGTGGGGGCGGGGGGGGTGTGCGCACATGATGTGCGATGGGTGCTGGTACTTGGCCATTATAATGGCCCCCTATCCCTCATCAAACCTTGAGAACTCACTCCCCCTTAAAGAGCATTTGAGATTTTACAGGTTTCCTGCCAGTAGCCATTAAAGTGTCTTAAATGGGGACACTTTTTTCAAATGGTCACAAAATCCTGTACACTTCGACTTTTTAGCTGAATTTTTTTTTGCATGCCAAAAAAAATACAAGGATCATGTCTACCAAGTGTGGGGCCAAAACGCCTTCTGAAAAAATTTTAAAAAAATCCCGAACCGTAAAAAGTTTTGAAAATCGTGAAAAATAGAAAACGAGTCATCTTGCCATGAAACTTCACATGAAGGCTTAAGGGACCATTGTATGAATTTGCAAGCCATAAAAATGGCATTGGCATGGCAGAAATATGAAGATGTGCCTAAACCCACCTACTACCCTATCCATCCACGGCTTGTGCATCCTGCCTCTTTGGCCGGCGTAGTGCCCGCCCACCCGTTCGTTTCATCGGTTGGCTTAGGCATATGGAGTTCATTCCTAGTCTAAGATCGGACCAGACCGAGGGTTGCGGCAGTAGGATCAGTAGCACATAGGGGGGACCCGACCGATCCTTGGCTTGTGCATCCTGCCCCTCTGGCCGACTGAGCGCCCGTACGTTCGTTCCGTGGGTTGACTTAGGCATACGGAGTTCATTCCCAATGTAAGATCAAATTGTACCGAGGGTTACGGGTGCACATGCTGGGTGTCACAGCCCACACGTTCCTCCTT
>NW_019168015.1:2302199-2378333 GCF_002303985.1 Durio zibethinus | reverse complement strand
ATGCACAAGCTAGGGATTGACTGGGTTCCCCTTACGTGTGGTCGATCCTGCAGCCACAACCCTCAATTCGATCCAATGTTAGACTGGGAATGGACCCCGTATGCCTATGCCAACCGAGGAAATGAGTGGGCGAACGGGCACTACATCGGCCAGAAAGGCGGGATGCGCAAGCCGTAGATCGATAGGGTGGTAGGTGGGTTTAGCTAGATCTTCATATTTTTGCCATGCCAATGCCATTTTTATGGCTTGTACATTCATACAATGGTCCCTTAAGCCTTCATGTGAAGTTTCATGGCAAGACGACTCGTTTTCTATTTTTCACAATTTTTGAAACTTTTTTCGGTTCAGGATTTTTTTTAAATTTTTTTAGAAGAAGTTTTGGCCCCAAACATGGTACACGTGATCCTTTTATTTTGTTGGCTTGCACAAAAAAATTCAGCTAAAAACTCAAAGTGTACAGAATTTTGTGACCATTTGAAAAAAGTGTCCCCATTTCAGACACTTTAATGGCTACTGACAGCAAACCTGTAAAATCTCAAATACTCTTTAAGGGGGTGTGAGTTCTCGAGGTTTGATGAGGGATAGGGGGCCAATATAAGGGCCAAGTACCAGCACCCATCGCACATCTTGTGCGCACACCCTCCGCCCCCCCAATCGCCGGAACTCCAATGCCGCCAGTTAGGTTCTCCGACGATGCTCTGGCGATAGTGCCTCGGGCGAAAAAAAAATGCAGCACTAGCACATGCCCGAGCCCAGCATGTGCACTCGTAACCCTCGACCCGGTCTGATCTTACACTGGGAATGAACTCTGTATGCTTAGACTGGGAATGAACTCCATATGCCTAAGTCAACCCACGAAAGGAGTGTGTGGGCGCTCAAACGGTCAGAGTGGCAGGATGCACAAGTCGAGGATCGATCGGGTCCCCCCCTGTGTGATGTCGATCCTACTGCCACAACCCTTGCTTCGATCTAATCTTAGACTGGGAATGAACTCTGTACGCCTAAGCCAACCGATGAAACGAGCAGGCAGGTGGGCACTACACCAGCCAGAGAGGCGGGATGCGCAAGCCGTGGATCGATAGGGTGGTAGGTGGGTTTAGCCATATCTTCATATTTGTACCATGCCAATGCCATTTTTATGGCTTGTTAATTCATACAATGGTCCCTTAAGCCTTCATGTGAAGTTTCATGGCAAGACGACTCGTTTTCTATTTTTAATGATTTTTGAAACAGATTAAGAAAATTTTAGCTCAAATTAAACCCAGCCAAGTGCACCTTTGGGGTAAAGTCAGGAAAGTTGCTAGGCTTTATGATCAGTGAAAGAGGAATTGGAGTTGATCTCGATAAGATACAGGCCATCTAGAATTTGTCACCTCCCAGCACACCAAAAGAAGTTTGAGGTTTTCTGGGGAGATTGAACTACATTTCTCGGTTCATCTCTCAGCTTACTTACAAATGTGATCCCATATTTAAGCTTCTTCGTAAAGATAATCCTGGAAAATGGAATGAAGAATGTCAAGAGGCGTTTGATAAAATTAAGGAATATTTATCGAACCCTCCAGTATTAGTGCCACCTGTTTCAGGGAAACCTTTAATCTTATACTTAACCGTATGTGAAAATTCAATGGGATGTGTGCTGGGGCAGCAAGATGAGGCTAGCTGAAAGGAGAGAGCTATTTACTATCTGAGTAAAAAGTTCACGGAATATGAATCCAAGTATTCTTCATTGGAGAAAATGTGTTGTGCATTAGCGTGGACTGGGAAAGACTTAGACAGTATATGCTCTATCACACTACGTAGCTCATAGCGAAATTGGATCCCATTAAGTATTTCGAGAAGCCTTATTTGTCTAGAAGAATCGCTAGATGGCAAGTAATGCTCTCGGAATATGATATTATATATGTGAGCCAAAAACCAATAAAAGGGGGCGTTATAGTAGAATTTCTTGCAAATCATGCTACTAAAGAGTATGAACCGATGAAGCTGGAATTCCCTGATGAAGACTTAATGACTATTTTCCAACTGGAAGAAGGGGAGCATGTGGAAAAATGTTGGAAAATGTACTTTGATGGAGCTGCTAATGCCTTGGGGCATGGAATTGGGGCGATTCTGATTTCTCTAGAAGAACAATACTGTCCTGTAACAGCGAGGTTAAATTTTAATTGCACAAATAATATCGTTGAATATGAGGCATGTGTCATGGAAGGTGGTTCACCAAGCTGGATTTGAGGTCAGGCTACTATCAAGTCAAGATCGTGAAGGGAGATGAGCCAAAGACAACATGTGTCACTCGGTATGGTTCGTATAAGTTCTTGGTGATGCCTTTCGGACTCACGAATGCCCCAGCAACATTCTGCACCCTTATGAACAAGGTACTTCAGTCATTCCTTGATCGGTTTGTTGTGGTTTATTTGGATGACATTGTGATCTACAGCCAGACTTTGGGAGAGCATGTAGACCACTTGAGACAGGTGTTTGAGGTGTTACAGGCGCACACGCTGTTTGTCAAGAGCGAGAAGTGCTCATTCACCCAGCAAGAGATCCCGTTCCTAAGCCACATAGTGGGAGGTGGCAGGATACGCATGGATGAAGGCAAAATACAAGCCATCTTGGAGTGGCAACTGCCAGCCAAGGTCATTAAGTTGAGATCATTCCTTGGGCTAGTTAACTACTACAAGCACTTCATCAAAGGTCACTCAGCAATAGCCACACCATTGTGTTGATGCAGGAGGGACGTCCAGTCGCGTTCGAGAGCAGGAAGCTGAATGAGACTGAATACAAGTACACGGTCCAAGAGAAAGAGATGATTGTAGTGGTGCACTGCTTGTGCACTTGGCGCCATTACCTGTTGGCGTCGAGGTTCATGGTGAGGACGGACAATGTGGTGACCAACTACTTCCAGACGAAGAAAAAGCTATCCCTTAAGTAGGCGAGATGGCAAGATTTTCTTACAAAATTTGATTTCTAGATGGAGTACAAGCCAGGACGAGCGAACCTAGTGGCAGACACCCTGAGCAAGAAGGCTAACCTTGCTACCATTAGCCAACCAAAGGGGTCACTGGTGCCGCGCATCAAGGAGGGACTTGCGCATGATCCTATAGCCAAGGCTTTGATGGAGTACTCCCAGCAAGGTAAGACTAGGCGATTTTGGTTGCAGGATGGTTTGTTATACACTAGGGGCAGTAGACTGTTTGTGCCGCAGCACGAGAAGCTCCGCAAGGAAGTTTTGCAAAAATGTCATGATTCAAGGTGGGTTGGACACCCTAGAGTGAGCCACACCTTTGCGCTGATCGAGGACCGGTACTACTGGCCACACATGAGGGACGATGTGAAAGCTTATGTGAAGACTTGTCTTATGTACCAACAGGACAAGGTGGAGCTCAAGAAACCAAGCGATCTCTTGGAGCCATTGCCAATGCCAGAGTAACCATGGGAGAGTGTTTCTCTAGACTTTATAGTCGGTCTACCCAAGACAGAGGGGTTTGGAAGCATCATGGTAGTGGTGGACAGGTTTTCCAAGTATGGAATTTTCATTCTAGCAACTAAGGAGCGCCCAGTCGAGGAGGCAGCTCAATTGTTCCTGAACAACATGGTTAAGTACTGGGGAGTGTCGAGGACCATTGTTAGTGACCGGGATGGGCAGTTCATGGATAGGTTTTGGACTGAGTTGTTCAAGCTGTTGGGGTCAGACTTGAACTTTTTCACCAGCATGCATCCGTAGACCGATAGGCAGATAGAACGAGTGAATGGACTATTGGAGGTCTACCTCAGGCACTATGTGAGTGCCACACAAAGAGACTGGCCAAAGCTGCTAGATATTGCGAAGTTTTCCTACAACTTGCAAAGGAGCGAGGCAACGAACTAGAGCCCATTTGAGGTTATGATAGGGCAACAACCACTAACACCCGGTTCGATTGCTGCAGGTTATACAGGGCCAAATCCAGTAGCATACAAGTTTGCCAAGGCATGGCAGGAGCAAACTGACATGGCCAGAGTTTGTCTACACAAGGCTGCCAAGAGGTCGAAGAAGTGGGCAGACCAGAATAGGTGGGACGTGCAGTTCCAAGTTGGAGACTTGGTGTTGGTAAAGTTGCATCCCATTGTATGCCACAGGGGGCTGCACAAAGGCCTAGTCCGGAGGTATGAGGGACCTTTCGAAATAGTCAAGAGGGTAGGCAAGGTTGCTTACAAGCTGGATATGCCACCCAAGCTGAGGGTACACCCGATGTTCCATGTGAGCATGCTCAAGCTATTCCATGAGGATGAGAGAGATCCAGGATGGGTAGAGTCAAAGCGTGCACCATTGGGAGTAAGGGCCTCATATGAAAAGGAGGTCCACAGCATCATAGCTGATCGAGAGGTGAGACAGAAGAACTAAAAACCAAGACATGAGTACTTGGTATGCTAGAAGGGACTTTTAGATAGTGAGGCAAGCTGGGAACCAGTAGAGGTTGCACAAAGGCCTAGTCCGGAGGTATGAGGGACCTTTCGAAATAGTCAAGAGGGTAGGCAAGGTTGCCTACAAGCTGGATATGCCACCCAAGCTGAGGGTACACCCGGTGTTCCATGTGAGCATGCTCAAGCTGTTCCATGAGGATGAGGGAGATCCAGGATGGGTAGAGTCAAAGCGTGCGCCATTGGGAGTAAGGGCCTCATATGAAAAGGAGGTCCACAACATCATAGCTGATCGAGAGGTGAGACAGAAGAACTAAAAACCAAGACATGAGTACTTGGTACGCTAGAAGGGACTTTTAGATAGTGAGGCAATCTGGGAACCAGTAGAGGACTTATGGCAGTTTGGGCACCAGATCAGGCAGTAACATGCAGAAGATGCAACAAAGGCATTGCGCAATCAGGTGGGGGAGAATGTCACGCCCTGGGCAGGCACGCCAGGCACATCAGGCAGACCAGCAGGTGAGCCAGAGGTTGAGGCCCGTAGACCAGGTGTGCTGGTGGGTATCTATGCGCAAAGCCTAGCAAACAAGCTCAGAACGCCTGCCCGACTTGTAGGCCAGCTCATAAGACCAAGGCCTGGCATACAAGCTGCCCGCACCATATCCAGAAGGGCCCAATGTGTTGGACACGCAAGGGAAGCTTCTGGAAATAGGTAAGAGCATCCTGGCAGATTTGGTTGACCCTAAAAATCAGGAGTTAGCATCCTAATTGATTGTAATCCTATGATTTTAGCCTTTATTCTAGGGATATGCCATTAAGTTGTAGCTGGAGCCTCAACTATAAATAGAGGGCTGCTCCACCCATATTTGTACACCATCGAATACTTCTATTTCAGTGAATACAAGAGCATTTCTAGAATTCTATCTTCTTATCCTGTTTCTCTTTAACTTGCGTAATCAGCCCTTTCCATTGTTCTAGTGCTCGCATGCTTGTGTTTTAGGCTGACTTAGGCACAAAGGAAGAGATTCCAAGCCTAAGGTCATACGGATTCTGAGTCTAAGGTTAGAGCCCGTGACACCTGCATGCTGTCAATCCTGATGTCATAACCCTCGGTATGGTCCGATCTTAGATCGGGAATGAACTCCATATTCCTAAGCCAACCGACGAAACTAACAGGCGGACGGGCACTACGTCGGCCAGAGAGGCGGGATGCGTAAGCCGTGGATCGATAGGGTGGTAGGTGGGTTTAGGCACATCTTCATATTTCTACCATGCCAATGCCATTTTTATGGCTTGAAAATTCATACAATGGTCCCTTAAGCCTTCATGGGAAGTTTCATGGCAAGACGACTCGTTTTTTATTTTTCACATTTTTCAAAACATTTTACGGTCTGAGATTTTTTTAAAATTTTTTCAGATGGAGTTTTGGGCTCAAACTCGGTAGACGTGATCCTTGTATTTTTTTTCACACACATAAAAAATTCAGTTAAAAACTCAAAGTGTACAGGATTTTGTGACCATTTGAAAAAAGTTCCCCCATTTCAGACACTTTAATGGCTACTGGCAGCAAACCTGTAAAATCTCAAATTCTCTTTAAGGGGGTGTGAGTTCTCGAGGTTTGACCAGGGATAGGGGGCCAATATAAGGGCCAAGTACCAGCACTCATCGCACACCATGTGCGCACACCCCCTGCCCCCCCAATCGCCAGAACCCTGATGCCGTCGGTCAGGTTCTCCGACGATGTCCGGGGATGGTGCCCCGGGCAAAAAAAAATGTGGCACCAGCACATGCCTGAGCCCAGCATGTGCACCCGTAACCCTCGGTCCGATCGGATCTTGTACTAGGAATGAACTCCGAATGCTTAGATTGGGAATGAACTCCGTATGCCTAAGTCAACCCACAAAACGAGCGTGCGGGCGCTCAACCGACTAGAGGGGCAGGATGCACAAGCCGTGGATCGGCCGGGTCCCCCCTACATGCTATCAATCTTGCCTTCGCAACCCTCGGTCTGGTCCGATCGTAGACTGGGAATGAACTTCGTATGCCTAAGTCAACCCATGAAATGATCGTGCAAGCGCTCAGCCGGCCAGAGGGGCAGGATACGAAGCCGGGGATCGGATGGGTCCCCCCTGCGTGCTGCCGATCCTACTGCCATAACCCTTAGTCCAGTTCGATCTTAGATTGGCAATGAACTCCGTATGCCCAAGCCAATCGAAGAAATGAGTGGGCAGGCGGGCACTACGCCAGCCAGAGAGGCGGGATGCGCAAGTCATGGATCGATAGGGTGGTAGGTGGGTTTAGGCACATCTTCATATTTTTGTCGTGCCAATGCCATTTTTATGGCTCATAAATTCATACAATGGTCCCTTAAGCCTTTATGTGAAGTTTCATGGCAAGACGACTCGTTTTTTATTTTTCATGATTTTCTAAACTTTTTATGGCTCGGGATTTTTTAAAATTTTTTCAGTCAGATTTTTGACCCCAAACTTGGTAGACGTGATCCTCGTATTTTTGTTGGCATGCACAAAAAATTACAGCTAAAAACTTGAAGTATAGAAGATTTTGTGACCATTTGAAAAAAGTGTCCCCATTTTAGACACTTTAATGGCTACTGCCAGCAAACCTATAAAATCTCAAATGCTCTTTAAGAGCATGTGAGTTCTCAAGGTTTGATGAGGGATAGGGGGCAATATAAGGGCCATGAACCAGCAGCCAACGCACATCATGTGCCCACACCACCCCGTCCGACCCTCAATCGCCGGAACCCCAATGCCGTTGGTCAAGTTTTTCGGCGATGCTTCGGCGATGGTGCCCCGGGAGAAAAAAAAATACGGCAAGCCTCGGTCTGGGTTGATCTTACACTGGGTGGTAGGTGGGTTTAGGCACATCTTCATATTTCTGCAGTGCCAATGCCATTTTTATGGCTTGTAAATTCATACAATGGTCCCTTAAGCCTTCATGTGAAGTTTCATGGCAAGATGACTCGTTTTCTATTTTTCATGATTTTCAAAACTTTTTACCATTTGAGATTTTTTAAAAATTTTTTTAGAGGGAGTTTTGGCCCCACACTTGGTAGACGTGATCCTTTTATTTTTGTTGGCATGCAGAAAACAATTCAGCTAAAAACTCGAAGTGTACACGATTTTGTGACCATTTGAAAAAAGTGTCCGCATTTCAGACACTTTAATGGCTACTGGCAGCAAACTTGCAAAATCTCAAATGCTCTTTAAGGGGGTGTGAGTTCTCGAGGTTTGATGAGGGATAGGGGGCCAACATAAGGGCCAAGTACCAGCACCCATCGCACATCATGTGCGCACACCCCCTCCGTCGCCCCAATCGTTGGAACCCCAATGCCGTCGGTCAGGTTCTCTGGCAATGCTCCGGTGATGGTGCCCCGGGTGAAAAAAAATGTGGCACCAGCACATGCCCGAGCCCAGCATGTACAACCGCAACCCTCGGTCCGGTTCGATCTTACACTGGGAATGAACTTCGTATGCTTAGACTGGGAATGAACTTTATATGCCTAAGTCAACCCACGAAACGAGTGTGCGGGTGCTCAGCAGGCCAGAGGGGTAGGATGCGCAAGCCGGGGATCAACTGGGTCCCCACTGAGTGCTGCTGATCTGATCTTAGACTGGGAATGAACTATGTATGCCTAAGCCAACCGATGAAACGAGCAGGCGGGCGGGCACTACGTCGGCCAGAGTGGCGGGATACGCAAGCCGTGGATCGTTAGGGTGGTAGGTGGGTTTAGGCACATCTTCATATTTCTGCCATGCCAATTCCATTTTTATGGCTTGTAAATTCATACAACGGTCCCTTAAGCCTTCATGTGAAGTTTCATGGCAAGACGACTCGTTTTCTATTTTTCACGATTTTGGAAACTTTTTACGGTTCGAGATTTTTTTAAAATTTTTTTAGAATGATTTTTGGCCCCAAACTTGGTAGAGATGATCCTTGTATTTTTTTTGGAATGCATAAAAAAATTCAGCTAAAAACTCGAAGTGTACAGGATTTAGTGACCATTTGAAAAAAGTGTCCCCGTTTCAGACACTTTAATGGCTATTAGCAGCAAACCTATAAAATCTCAAATGCTCTTTAAGGGGGTGTGAGTTCTTGAGGTTTGATGAGGGATAGGGGGCCAATATAAGGGCCAAGTACCAGCACCCATCGCACATCTTGTGCGCACACCCCCCTCCGTCCCCCAATCGTCGGAATCCTAACGCCGTCGGTCAGGTTCTCCGGTGATGCTCCGGTGATGGTGCCCCGAGTGAAAAAAAATGCAGCACCAGCACTTGCCAGAGCGCAGCATGTGCACCTGCAACCCTCTTTCCAGTCCAATCTTACACTGGGAATAAACTCCGTACGCTTAGACTAGGAATGAACTCCGTTTGCCTAAGTCAACCCACGAAACGAGCGTGCGAGCGCTCAGCCAACTAGAGGGGCAAGATGCACAAACCGGGGATCGGTCGGGTCCCCCCTACGTGCTACTGATCCTACTACTGCAACCCTCAGTCTAGTTCAATCTTAGACTGGGAATGAACTCCGTATGCCTAAGCGAACTGACAAAACGAGCGGACGGGCGGGCACTACATCGGCCAGAGAGCCGGGATGCGCAAGCCATGGATCGATAGGGTGGTAGGTGGCTTTAGGCACATCTTCATATTATTTCTATACCAGTGCCATTTTTATGGCTTGTAAATTCATACAAAGGTCCCTTAAGCCTTCATGTGAAGTTTCATGGCAAGACGACTTGTTTTCTATTTTTCACGATTTTTAAAACTTTTTACGGTTTGGGATTTTTTTTTAAATTTTTTTCAGAAGGAGTTTTAGCCCCAGACTTGGTAGACGTGATCCTTGTATTTTTGTTGGCATGCATAAAAAAATTCAGCTAAAAACTCAGAGTGTACAGGATTTTGTGACCATTTGAAAAAAGTGTCCCCATTTCAAACACTTTAATGGCTACTGGCAGCAAACCTGTAAAATCTCAAATGCTCTTTAAGGGGGTGTCAGTTCTCAAGTTTCATGAGGGATAGGGGGTAAACATAAGGGCCAAGTACCAACACCCATCGCACATCATGTGCGCACCCCCCCGCCCCCTCAATCATCGGAACCCCAATGCCGTCGGACAGGTTCTCCGGTGATGCTCCGGCGATGGTGCCTCGGATGAAAATGTGGCACCAGCACATGTCCGAGCCCAGCATCTGCACCCACAACCCTTGATTCGATCTGATCTTACACTGGTAATGAAGTCCGTATGCTTAGACTAGGAATTAACTCTATATGCCTAAGTCAACCAATGAAATGAGCGTGCAAGCGCTCAGCAGACCAGAGGGGCAGGATGCGCAAGCCGGGGATCGATCGAGTCTACCCCTGTGTGCTACCGATCCTACTGCCACAACCATCAGTTCGGTTCAATCTTAGACTGGGAATGAACACCGTATGCCTAAGCCAACCGACGAAATGAACGGACGGGCACTACGCCGGCCAGAGAGGCGAGATGCGCAAGTCGTGGATCAATAGGGTGGTAGGTGGGTTTAGGCACATCTTCATATTGCTGCCATGCCAATGCCATTTTTATGGCTTGTAAATTCATACAATGGTCCCTTAAGCCTTCATGTGAAGTTTCATGGCAAGACGACTCATTTTCCATTTTTCACGATTTTTAAAACTTTTTACGGGTCGGGATTTTTTTAAAATTTTTTCAGTAGGAGTTTTGGCCCCAAACATGGTAGAGGTGATCCTGTAATTTTGGTTGGCACGTACAATAAAAATTCAGCTAAAAACATGAAGTGTACAAAGGATTTTGGTGACCATTTGAAAAAAGTGTCCCCATTGTCAGACACTTTAATGGCTGGCGTGGCAGCAAAACCTGTAAAATCTCAAAATGCTCTTTAAGAGGGTGTGAGTTCTTTGAGGGTTTGAATGAAGGATAGGGTGGCCAATATAAGGGCCAGCAACCCCTCAGCCCCCCAAATCACCAAAAACACCAAATTGCCCGCCGGGTCAGGTTCTCTGGCGATGCTCTGGCGATGGTGCCCCGAGCGAAAAAAAATATGGGACCAACACATGCCCGAGCCCAGCATGTGCACCCGTAACCCTCGGTCTGGTCTGATCTTACACTGGGAATGAACTCCATATAATTAGACTGGAATGAACTTCGTATGCCTAAGTCAACTCATGAAACGAACGTGCGGGCGCTCAGTCGGCCAGAAAGGCAGGATGCACAAGCCGAGGATTGGCCGGGTCCCCTCTGCGTGCTACCGATCCTACTGCTGTAACCCTTGGTTCGATCTGATCTTAAACTGGGAATGAACTCCCTATGCCTAAGCCAACCGATGAAACGAGCGGGCCGGCGGGAACTACGCCGGCCAGAGAGACGGGATGCGCAAGCCGTGGATCGATAAGGTGGTAGGTGGGTTTTGGCACATCTTCATATTTCTGCCATGCCAATGCCCTTTTTATGGCTTGTAAATTCATACAATGGTCCCTTAAGCCTTCATGTGAAGTTTCATGGCAAGACGACTCGTTTTCTATTTTTCACGATTTTTGAAACTTTTTACGATTCAAGATTTTTTTTAAATTTTTTCAGAAGGAGTTTTGGCCCCAAGCTTGGTAGACGTGATCCTTGTATTTTTATTGGCATGCACAAAAAAATTCACGCTAAAAACTCGAAGTGTACATGATTTTGCGCCCATTTGAAAAAAGTATCCCATTATCAGACATTTTATGGGCTATGGCAGCAAACTGTAATCCAATGCCTTAAGGGGGTTGATTTCTCGAGGTTCTGATGAGGGATATGGGCCAATATAAGGGCAAGTACAGCACCCTCGCTACATTATGTGCGCACACCCCGCCAATCAACGAAACCGATGTCGCCGGTTAGGTTCTTCGGGTGGATGCTCACGCAATGGTGCCTGGGCAAAAAAAATATGCGGCACCAGCAATGCCGGGCCTAGCATCTTGCACCCACATACCTGGTCCAATTCATCTTATAACTGGGAAATGAACCTCCGTACTGCTTAGACTGGGAATGAACTCGCGAATTCCTGAAGTCAACCCACGAACCGAGCGTGCCGGGGCACTCAGTCGGCTAGAGGGGCAGGATGTATAAGCAGGGTATCGACCGAGTCCCCCCCTGCGTGGCTGCCGATCCTGCTATTGTAACACTTGGATTTGGTTCAATCTTAGACCTAGGAAATGAAACTCCGCTCATGCCTAAAGCCAACAACGAAACGAGCTGTTGGGCGGTGCACTACGCCGGCCAAGAGAGGAGGGATGCGGTAAGCCGTGGATCAATAGGGTGGTAGTTGGTTGCGTTTAGGGCAGCAATCCTTCATATTTTTGGGCCATGCCCAATGGCCATTTTTAATGGGCTTGTGAATGTCATAATAATGGTCCCTAAGCCTTCATGTGAAGTTTCATGGCAAGACGATTCCTTTGTCTATTTTCAATGATTTTTGAAACTTTTACCGGCTTTAGAATTTTTTAAAATTTTTTCAGAAGGAGTTTTGGGCCCCAAACTTGGTAGACGTGATCTTGTATTTTTGTTGGCATGCACAAAACAATTCATCTAAAACTCGAAGTGTACAAGGATTTAGTGACCATTTGAAAAGAGTGTCCCCATTTTAGACACTTTAATGGCTACTGGTAGCAAACCTGTAAAATCTCAAATGTTCTTTAAGGGGGTGTGAGTTCTTGTCATTTGATGAGGGATAGGGGGCCAATATAAGGGCCAAGTACCAGCACCCATCGCACATCATGTGCGCACACCCCCACCCCCCAATCGCCAGAACCTCAATGCCGTCGGTCAGGTTCTCCGGTGATGCTCTGGTGATGGTGCCCCAGATGAAAATGCGGTACCAGCACATGCCCGAGCCCAGCATGTGCACCCACAACCCCTGGTCTGATCTGATCTTACACTAGGAATGAACTCCGTATGCTTAGACTGGGAATTAACTTTGTATGCCTAAGCCAACCGACAAAACGAGCGGGCGGGCGGGCATTACGCCGGCCAGAGAGGCGGGATGCGCAAGCCGTGGATCGATAGGGTGGTAGGTGGGTTTAGGCACATCTTCATATTTCTGCCATGCCAATGCCATTTTTATGGCTTGTAAATTCATACAATGGTCCCTTAAGCCTTCATGTGAAGTTTCATGGCAAGATGACTCATTTTTTTTTCACGATTTTCAAAACTTTTTATGGTTCGGGATTTTTTTAAAATTTTTTCAGTAGGAGTTTTCGCCCCACACTTGGTAGACATGATCCTTGTATTTTGGTTGGCATGCACAAAAAAGTTCATCTAAAAACTCGAAGTCTACAGGATCTTGTGACCATTTGAAAAAAGTGTCCCCATTTTAGACACTTTAATGGCTACTGGCAGCAAACCTGTAAAATCTCAAATGCTCTTTAAGGGGGTGTGAGTTCTCGAGCTTTGATGAGGGATAGGGGGCTAATATAAGGGCCAAGTACCAACACCCATCGCACATCATGTGCGCACACCCCTGTCCCGCCCCCCAATTCCACCGATCAGGTTTTCCGATGATGCTCTGACGATGTGCACCCGGAACCCTCGGTCTGGTCCGATCTTACGCTGGGAATGAACTCCATATGCTTAGACTGGGAATGAACTCCGTATGCCTAAGTCAACCCATGAAACGAGCGTACAGGTGCTCAGCCAGCCAGAGGGGCAGGATGCACAAGCCAGGGATCGACCGGGTCCCCCCTGCGTGCTGCCGATCCTGCTGCCACAGCCCTCGATCCGGTCTGATCTTAGACTGGGAATGAACTCCGTATGCCTAAGCCAGCCGACAAAACGAGAGGGCGGATGGGCACTACGCCGGCCAGAGAGGTGGGATGCGCATGCCATGGATCGATAGAGTGGTAGGTGGGTTTGGGAACATCTTCATATTTTTCCATGCCAATGCCATTTTTATGGCTTGCAAATTCATACAATGGTCCCTTAAGCCTTCATGTGAAGTTTCATGGCAAGACGACTCCTTTTCTATTTTTCATGATTTTTAAAACTTTTTATAGTTCGGGATTTTTTAAAAAATTTTTCAGAAGGAGTTTTGGCCCCGCACTTGGTAGACGTGATCCTTGTATTTTTGTTGGCATGCACAAAACAATTCAGCTAAAAACTCGAAGTGTACAGGATTTTGTGACCATTTGAAAAAAGTGTCCCCATTTCCAACACGTTAATGGCTACTGGCCGCAAACCTGTAAAATCTCAATGCTCTTAAGGGGGTGTGGAGTTCTCGAGGTTTGATGAGGGATAGGGGGCCAATGTAGGGCCAAGTACCAGCACCCATTCGCACATCATGTGGCGCACACACCCCAGCAGCCCCCAATCACCGAAACCCCAAATGCGCGACAAGTTCTCCACGATGCTCCGATGAATGATGCCGTGAAGCGAAAAAAAATACGGCACCAGCACATGCCGAGCAGCATGTGCACCCGTAACCTCGGTCCAATCCAATCTTACACTGGGAATGGGAATTCCGTTATGCCTTAGACTGGAATGAACTCAAGTATGCCAAAAAGTCACCCACGAAACGAGCGTTTGGGCATTCCAACCGGCCAGAGGGGCCAGGATGCACAAGCCGGGGATCGATCGAGTCCCCCCTGTGTGCTACCGATCCTACTGCCGCAACCCTCGGTCCGGTCTGATCTTAGACTAGGAATGAACTCTGTATGCTTAGATCGGGAATGAACTCCGTATGCCTAAGTCAACCCACGAAATAAGCGTGCGGGCGCTCAGCCGACTAGAGGGGCAAGATGTGGAAGTCGGGGATCGACCGGGTCCCCCCCTACATACTACCGATCCTGCTACTGCAACCCTCGGTCTGGTCCAATCTTAGACTAGGAATGAACTCCGTATGCCTAAGCCAACCGATGAATTGAGCGGGCGGGGGGGCACTATACCGGCCAGATATGAGGGATGCGCAAGCCATGGATCGATAGGGTGGTAGGTGGGTTTAGGCACATCTTCATATTTTTGCCGTGCCAATGCCATTTTTATGGCTTGTAAATTCATACAATGGTCCCTTAACCCTTTATGTGAAGTTTCATAGCAAGACGACTCATTTTCTATTTTTCATGATTTTTGAAACTTTTTACGGTTCGAGATTTTTTTAAAATTTTTTCAGAAGGACTTTTGGCCCCAAACTTGGTAGATGTTATCCTTGAATTTTTGTTGGCATGCACAAAACAATTCAGCTAAAAACTCGAAGTGTATTGGATTTTGCGACCATTTGAAAAAAGTGTCCCCATTTCAGACACTTTAATGGCTACTGGCAGCAAACCTATAAAATCTCAAATGCTCTTTGAGGGGATGTGAGTTCTCGAGGTTTGATGAGGGATAGAGGCCAATATAAGGGCCAAGTACCAGCACCCATCGTACATCATGTGTGCACACCCCCCGGCCCCCAATCGTCAGAACCCTAATGCCGTCGATCAGGTTCTCTGACGATGGTGCCTCGGGCGAAAAAAAAAGTGGCACCAGCACATGCCCGAGCTCAATAAGACACAATATATCAAGATCAATCTCAAGCACACACACAAGAAGGCATATTCGCATCGAGAAAAAGAAAAACACATCGAGGTAACAATCGGGACATTCAATCGGGGTAAGTATTATTATAAACGGGAATCATACATCGAGACCTCCCACCATCACTAAGGCAAAGAGGCAACCCTTGGTGGGTGGCCTAAGCTTGCATAGCAACCGGTGAGACAGCCCAACACTACACTACCAGCTCACCCCCTAAAGAGCCTTAGAGATTTTAGAGCTATGCTACCAGTAACCATTACAATGTTTAAAATGGAGACACTTTTCCTAGCACAAGGGATCTACCCGACCATGGCCCTATACATGGGTGGCTCGTGGCAACCTAAGTCATAGTCATGGCCCTATACAAGGTTGGGTCATGACATCCTCCCCCCACCTATTCTATCCACGTCTTCATTGACTTGCTGGCTTGAAATTCTTCGATCTTCCTTTGAAATCTCTGGAGGTCGTGTTCTCTCTCCCAGCTAGTTTTTTCTAGTCCTAATCCCTCCCACTTCACTAAGTACTCCCGAACTAGTCGTCAAGATATCTTGGTTTCCCTGTCAACTAAGATCTTTTCGACTCGACGCTCTAAGGGTGGCTTCATGGTGATGGCGGCTCTGGTTGGCTCCTTTCAGCTAGCATCTGTAGGATCTGCATAGAAAGGTTTCAGGTTGCTCACATGAAATATTGGGTGCACCTTCATCAATTTTGGTGGGTCGATTTTGTAAGAAGCATTCCCCACCTTGGAAAGAACCCTTACTGGACCTTCATATTTACGCACCAGTCTACGATCTCTTTTTCTTAAGAACCTGGTTTGTTCAGGAACTAGTCGGATAAGAACCAAATCACCAACTTGAAAATGTTGAGCTCTATGACCCTTATCTGTCCATTTCTTCATCCTCTTTGATGCTTTCTCCAGGTAGGCTTGCGCAATCTCTATGTTTTGCTTCCACTCTTTGCTGAGATTGAAGGCTCTCAAATTTTTTCCTCTATATTGTTCCAAGGAAGTGTGGGGTAGCCTTGGTAATTGTCCGATGACCACCTCAAATGGTCTCTTATTGGTGAAAGAACTTTTGTTGGAATTAAAGTAGAGTTGAGCCATGTCCAATAATGAAGGCCAGTCTTTCTGATTGGCTTGAACAAAATGCCTCAAGTATTTCTCTAATAATCCGTTGAACCGTTCCGTTTGACCATCGGTTTAAGGGTGATAGTTTGAGGAGATGTTGAGTTGGGACCCTCAATATCTTGAAAAGTTCTCTCCAGAAGGATCCCGTGAATCTTAGATCTCGATCATTGACAATGTTTTAAGGGAGGCCCCAGTATTTGACCACATGTTTGAACAATAGTCGAGCTGTGTCTTTTGCAGTGCAATAGTTGTGAGCGGGAATGAATGTGGCATACTTAGAGAACCGGTCAATCACTACCAAAATAGCTCCAAGGTCACCAACCTTGGGTAGGCTCGAAATGAAATCGAGGGAGATGCTTTCCCACGGTCTGGTGGGTACTGGTAGTGGTTCAAGCATGCCTGTAGATTTCTTCTTTTCAACCTTGTCTTGTTGGCAAATGAGGTAAGTCTTCGTATAGTCCATCACATCTTGTCACATGTGAGGCCAATAGTATCCCTGTTTCAATAACGCCAAAGTGCGTTGCCAACCCGGGTGTCCCGCCCATAGTGTGTCATGACATTCCCTCATTAGCATTTGTCTTAGACCTTCTGCTCTTGGCACAAACACTCGAGGCCCCTTGGTCCATAAGACCCCATTTTCTTACCAGAAGTACTTGGACTTCCCTTCTTCCACTAGCTTCAGGATGGCACAAGCTTGCGGGTCCTTCCCTAAGTGATCTCCAATCAACTTGTGAATGTCTGTAGTGGCTCTGCTAGCTGCCATTGGGGCAATTCTTCTAAGGGTCACTAAATCTACTCGCTTGCTCAATGCATCAGCCACTTGATTGGTCTTTCCAGCGGTGTGCTCAAAACAAAAGTCAAATTTCGCTAAAAATTCCTGCCACCTAGCTTGTTTTGCCATAAGCCTTGCTTGGGTGAGAAAATGGCTAACAGTCATATTGTCTGTCTTCACGACAAGGTGTGAACCCAACAAGTAATGTCACCAAGCCCTCAAATAGTGAACCACCACCAGGAGTTCTTTTTCTTGGGTCGTATATTTCCTTTCAACTTCACTTAGCTTCTTACTTTCAAATGCTACTGGGTGATGTTGTTGCAAAAGTACTCCTCCAATAGCAAAATCAGATGCATCCATCTGAACTTCGAAGGGCTTTTCAATATCAAAGAGAGCTAAGATGGGATCCTTCATAATAGCATCCTTCAATCCCTCAAAGGCTTCTTGGCATTCACTCGTCCAAAACCATTTATGCTCCTTCTTCAATAGCTTTGTGAGGGCCATGGTCTTGCGAGAGTACCCTTCCACAAACCTTCTATAATAATTGGCTAGTCCCAAAAATGAGCGGAGTTCACTAACGTTCTTTGGTGTTGTCCACTCCTTGATGGCCCTAACCTTTTCCATGTCCATTCGAATGTGGCCATGTTCGATAATGTGACCAAGAAAATGGATTTGGGTCTGAGCAAATGCACACTTATCCCTTTTTACATATAACTGGTGGTCCTATAATCTTTGAAGTACCTGGCACAGGTGCTCTTGATGTTCTTCCAAGGTGGAGCTAAATACCATTATATCATCTAAATAGATGACTAGAAATTTATCTAGGTAGTCATGGAACACCTGATTCATCAATGTACAAAATGTGGCAAGAGCATTGGTCAGTCCAAAGGGCATAACAAGAAATTCAAATGCACCATACCGTGTCACACAAGTGGTCTTTGGCTCATCTCCCTCAGTGATTCTGACCTAATGGTAGCCAGATCTCAGGTCTAATTTGGAGAAATACTTGGCCCGGCTCAATTGATCAAACAAGTCTGCTATAAGGGGAATGGGATATTTGTTTCTTACGGTGACTTTATTCAGGGCCCTGAAGTCAACACATAATCGCAAACTTCCATCATGCTTCTTTTGAAATAGCACTGGTGCTTCGAAAAGAGCCTTTGATGGTTTAATGAACCTAGCTTGTAGCAGCTCATCTAACTACTTTCTTAGTTCGACCAACTCTGTTGGGGCCATGCGGTAGGGAGCTCTAGCAAGGGGTTTCGCTCTTGAGAGGAGCTCAATTTCATGGTCCACTGCTTGTCGAGGGGGTAGAACCTTAGGCAATATCTCTGGCATCACCTCTTCGAATTTTTCCAACATTTTTTCCACACCATCAGGTATTGGTTCTACTTCTAACCCTTTTTTGTAGATCAGCACCACCACAAAGGAGGGTTCCCCTCTCTTTACCCCTTTCTTGAACTGCAAAGTAGAAATCATTTTCTTCCCACTCTTTGGTAAGATGTTGGCTAGCACCACACATGGGTGTTCCCCTAAGAACAACAAGCAGCTAGCGACGGGAATAGGGATGACCTAAGCCAACATCATGAAGTCTAATCCAAGAACAACATCAAAGTCATCCATGCGAGAAACTGTAAAGTCTACCTTCCCTTCCCATAGCCCCAATCGGGTTGTCACACTCTTGGAGCTTCCACTGATCGCAAAGGCTGGCGAATTGACTGCCTTCATTTGTCCACAGTCTTTACTAATCTGAAGACCACACCTTTTTGCTTCTTCTGGTATGATGAAAGTGTCGGTTGCACCCATATCCACCATGGCCTTGGTGGCTTTCTCATTGATCATCAAGTTCACATACATCAAGCCTCTACTCTGCTCCTTTTTTATAGTGTTCAATTGGGTGCGGAGGGCATTAAGGAACCTTATTGAACCCATCCTAGCTGGCTCCTTTTCAACTTCTTCAATGCTCTTTAGCACTTTTACAGACTCTTGAGACGAGGTCCTTAAGGCATTAAGGGCTCCCCTGTGCGGGCATTCAGCCACCCGATGCGGCCCCTTGCAAAGAAAGCAAGCTAATGGTTGCCTAGGCTTGAAAATCCCTGCGTTGCTTGTCTTGGGTTGGGTGCTATCTCGACCAAAGGACCTCTTGTCTGATCCCCCACTGAAGGGCCAGTCCAACCTAGTCATCTTTCCCCCACTCCCAAAGTTAAAGCTACAGCCAGCTGATGGAGGATTTTTTCATTTTGAGGAGCCATCATTGTAATCGTGAAGACGTTCAGCTGCAGCCATGGCCGTGGCCATGTCTTGCACTTTCTGCCTTTGTAGTTCTGTCCTCACCCAAGGCTTGAGGCCTTCAAGAAAATAGAACATCTTATCCTTTTCGAACATGTCCCGAATATCCAACATCAGGGTAGAAAAGCTCCTTACAAACTCTCGCACCGTTCCTGTTGCACCAACTCTTGAAGTCTACTTCGAGCCATATACTGCACATTTTCATGGAAAATTTGGTTTTTCAATTCTTGCTTTAGATCGATCCAAGTCTTAATTAGGCACTCGTCATCGACAAACTTGGAGCACCACCACAGCTTGGCATCTCCTTGTGAGGTACATCGATGCCATTGTCACCTTGTCTTCCTCTGAATTTGTGTGTACAACTCAAAAGTACTGCTCCATGTCAAACAAGAAATTTTCAATGTTCCTTAGTATCCCTTGCCCCCTCATAGCATCGAGGCTCCGGCACCTTGGGCCTTTTTCCTCTTTCCATCGAGCTTGAACCCAATCTAGCCACAGCCATTTGTAGAATGCTCACCTGTGCTCTGAGCTCCTCAAACTCCTTTTGGAGAATGTTCAAGGTGTCTCTAGCCTTTTTCGCTCACATTGTGGAGAGTATCGGACAACTCTCGTTGGGTTGTCTTGATCTTCCTCACTCGATCTTTAGTCGCCATATGAATTTCCATTACGGCCACCGTGGCCTCAACTTCCCCAATTCTCTGTTGATGATTCAATCTACCATTTGTGGCCATCTCATCCATTTTTCTAGCACTTCTCAACCGTGCTCTGATACCAGTGTCACGGACTAAGCTTTCTCTCAACAAGCAATAGATCGTGCAGCACTTGAATGGGCATTCCCAACCAAGTCAGCCTTCAATAGATCGATATCTGAACAAATAAGCATAAGCCCTGGTTAGTCCCAAGCATTCACAATAAGACACAATATATCGAGATCAATCTCAAGCACACACACAAGAAGGCATATTCGCATCGAGAAAAAAAATACATCGAGGCAACAATCAAGAGATTCAATCGGGGTGAGTTTTATTATAAATGGGAATCATACATCGGGACCTCCCACCCATCACCAGGGTCAGGGGGCAGCCCTTGGTGGGTGGCCTAAGCTCGCATAGCAACCGGTGAGACAGCCCAACACTACGCTGCCGGCTCACCCCCCTAAAGAACCTTAGAGATTTTAGAGCTATGCTACCAGTAACTATTACAATGTTTGAAATGGGGACACTTTTCCTAGCACAAGCGATCTACTTGGCCATGGCCCTATACATGGGTGGCTCATGGCAACCAAAGTCTTGGTCATGGCCCTATACAAGGTTGGCTCATGACACTGGGGACCGACTGGGTCCCCCCCTACGTGCTGCCGATCCTGCTACCGTAACCCTCAGTTTGGTCTGATCTTAGACGGGAATGAACTTCGTATGCCTAAGCCAACCGACGAAACGAGCGGACGGGCGGGCACTACTCCGGCCAGAGAGGCGGGATGTGCAAGCCGTGGATCGATAGGGTGGTAGGTGGGTTTAGGCACATCTTCATATTTTTGTCGTGCCAATGCAGTTTTTATGGCTTCTAAATTCATACAATGGTCCCTTAAGCCTTCATGTGAAGTTTAATGGCAAGATGACTCGTTTTCTATTTTTCATGATTTTCAAAACTTTTTACGGTTCGAGATATTTTTAAAATTTTTTCAGAAGAAGTTTTGGCCCCAAACTTGGTAGACGTGATCCTTGTATTTTTGTCGACATGCATAAAAAAATTAAGCTAAAAACTCGAAGTGTACAGGATTTTGTCACCATTTGAAAAATGTGTCCCCATTTCAGGCATTTTAATGGCTACTGGCAGCAAACCTGTAAAATCTCAAATGCTTTTTAAGGGGGTGCGAGTTCTCAAGGTTTGATGAGGGATAGGGGGCCAATATAAGGGCCAAGTACAAGCACCCATCACACATCATGTGCGCACACCCCCTAATTACCGGAACCCCAACGTCGTCGGTCAGGTTCTCCGGTGATGCTCTGCCGATGGTGCCCCGTGTGAAAAAAAATACGGCACCAGCACATGCTCGATCCCAGCATGTGCACCAGTAACCCTCAGTTTGGTCTGATCTTACACTGGGAATGAACTCCGTATGCTTAGACTGGGAATGAACCCCGTATGCCTAAGTCAACCCACGAAACGAGCGTGCGGGCACTCAATCGGCCAGAGGGGCAGTATGCGCAAGTCAGGGATCGGCCGGATCCCCCCTCCGTGCTGTCGATCCTGCTACCGTAACCCTCGGTCCGATCTGATCTTAGTCTGGGAATGAACTTTGTATGCCTAAGCCAACCGATGAAACGAGCGGGAAGGCGGGCACTGTGCCGGCCATGCCAATGCCATTTTTATGGCTTGTAAATTCATACAATGGCCCCTTAAGCCTTCATGTGAAGTTTCATGGCAAGACGACTCTTTTTCTATTTTTCATGATTTTTAAAACTTTTTACGATTCGGGATTTTTTTAAAATTTTTTCAAAAGGAGTTCTGGCCCACACTTGGTAGACGTGATCCTTGTATTTTTGTTGGCATGCACAAAAAAATTCAGCTAAAAACTCAAAGTGTACATGATTTTGTGACCATTTGAAAAAAGTGTCCCAATTTTAGACACTTTCATGGCTACTGGCAGCAAACCTGTAAAATCTCAAATGATCTTTAAGCAGGTGTGAGTTCTTGAGGTTTGATGAGGGATAGGGGGCCAATATAAGGGCCAAGCACTAGCACCCATCGCACATCATGTGCGCACACCCCCCCCCCCCAATCACCAGAAACCCAATGCCGTCGGTCAGGTTCTCTGACGATGCTCCGACGATGGTGCCCCGAGCGAAAAAAATGTGCCACCAGCACATGCCCGAGCCCAGCATGTGCACTCGTAACCCTCGGTCCGGTCCGATCTTACTCTGGGAATGAACTCCGTATGCTTAGACTGGGAATGAACCCCGTATGCCTAAGTCAACCCACGAAACAAGCGTGCGGGCGCTCAGCTGGCCAGAGGGGCAGGATGTGTAAGTCAGGGATCGGTCGGATCCCCCTCCGTGCTGCCGATCTTGCTGCCGTAACCCGCAGTCCGATCTGATCTTAGTCTAGGAATGAACTTCGTATGCCTAAGTCAACCGACGAAACGAGTGGGCAGGCGGGCACTGCGCCAGCCATGCCAATGCCATTTTTATGGCTTGTAAATTCATACAATGGCCCCTTAAGCCTTCATGTGAAGTTTCATGGCAAGACGACTCGTTTTCTATTTTTCATGATTTTTGAAACTTTTTACGATTCGAGATTTTTTTAAATTTTTTCAAAAGGATTTTTGGCCCCACACTTGGTAGACGTGATCCTTGTATTTTTGTTGGCATGCACAAAAAAATTCAACTAAAAACTCAAAGTGTACAGGATTTTGTGACCAATTTGAAAAAAGTGTCCCCATTTTAAACACTTTAATGGCTACTGGTAGCAAACCTGTAAAATTTAAATGCTCTTTAAAGGAGTGTGAGTTCTCGAGGTTTGATGAGGGATACGGGGCCAATATAAGGGCCAAGTACCAGCATCCATCGCACATCATGTGCGCACACCCCCCACCCCCTAATCGCCGGAAGCCCAATGTCGTCGGTCAGGTTTTAGCGGCGATGCTCCGACGATGGTGCCCCAGGCAAAAAACAAATTCGGCACTAGCACATGCCCGAGCACAGCATGTGCACCCACAACCCTTGGTCCAGTCTGATATTACACTGGGAATGAACTTCGTATGCTTAGACTGGGAATGAACTTGTATGCCTAAGTCAACCCACGAAACGAGTGTACGGGCGCTTAGCCGGCCAGAGGGGCAGGATGCTAAGCCGGGGTTCGGCTGGGTCCCTCCCTACGTGCTACCGATCCTACTACCGTAACCCTTGGTTTGGTCTGATCTTAAACTAGGAATGAACTCGTATGCCTAAGCCGACTGATGAAATTAGCGGGCGAGAGGGCACTACACCGACCAGAGAAGCGGGATGCACAAGCCGTGGATCGATCGGGTGGTAGGTGGGTTTAGGCACATCTTCATATTTTTGTCGTGCCAATGCCATTTTTATGGCTTGTAAATTCTTACAATGGTCCCTTAAGCCTTCATGTGAAGTTTCATGGCAAGACGACTCGTTTTCTATTTTTCATGATTTTTGAAACTTTTTACGGTTGGAGATTTTTTTAAAATTTTTTCAGAAAGATTTTTGGCCCGAAACTTGGTAGATGTGATCCTTGTATTTTTTTGGTATGCACAAACCAGTAAACACTTTAATGGCTACTGGCAGCAAACCAGTAAAATCTCAAATGCTCTTTAAGGGGGTGTGAGTTCTCAAGGTTTGAAGAGGGATAGGGGCCCAATACAAGGGCCAAGTACTAGCACCCATTGCACATCATGTGCGCACACCCCCTGCCCCCCCACTCGCTAGAACCCCAATGCCGCCGGTTAGGTTCTCCGACGATGCTTCGACGATGGTACCCCAAGTGAAAAAAAAGTGTGGCACCAGCACATGCCCGAGCCCAGCATGTGCACCTGCAACCCTTGGTCCGATCTGGTCTTACACTGGGAATGAACTCCATATGCTTAGATTGGGAATGAACTCCGTATGCCTAAGTCAACCCACAAAATGAGCGTGCGGCCGCTCAGTCTGCCAGAGGGGCAGGATGGGCAAACCGGGGATCGGCAGGGTCCCCCTTTATGTGCTGTCGATCCTGCTACCGCAGCCTTCAGTCTAGTTCGATCTTAGACTGGCAATGAAATTCGTATGCCTAAGCCGACCGACGAAACGAGCAAGCGGGCGGGCACTACATCGGCCAGAGAGACGGGATGCGTAAGTCGTGGATCGATAGGGTGGTAGGTGGGTTTAGGCACATCTTCATATTTCTGCCTTGCTAATGCCATTTTTATGGCTTGTAAATTCATACAATGGTCCCTTAAGCCTTCATGTGAAGTTTCGTGGCAAGACGACTCGTTTTCTATTTTTTATAATTTTTGAAACTTTTTTCGGTTTGAGATTTTTTAAAAATTTTTTCAAAAGGAGTTTTGGCCCGAAACATGGTAGACGTGATCCTTGTATTTTTGTTGACATGTACAAAAAAATTCAGCTAAAAACTCTAAATGTACAGGATTTGGTGACCATTTGAAGAAAGTGTCCCCATTTCAGATACTTTAATAGCTACTGGCAGCAAATCTATAAAATCTCAAATGCTCTTTAAGGGGGTGTGAGTTCTCAAGGTTTGATGAGGGATAGGGTGCCAATATAAGGGCCAAGTACCAGCACCCATCGCACATCATGTGCGCACACCCCCCCCCGCCCTCCAATCGCCGGAACCCCAATGCCGTCGGTTAGGTTCTCCAGCGATGCTCCGACGATGGTTCCCAGAGCAAAAAAAAATACGACACCAACACATGCCCAAGCCCAGCATGTGCACCCGCAACCCTCGGTCCAGTCTGATCTTACACTGGGAATAAACTCCGTATGCCTAACTCAACCCATGAAACGAGCGTGCGGGTGCTCAGCCGGCTAGAGGGGCAGGATGCACGAGCCGGGGATCGGCCGGGTCCCCCCTGCGTGCTGTTGATCCTGCTGCCACAACCTTCGGTTTGATCTGAGCTTTGACTGGGAATGAACTTCGTATGCCTAAGCCAATCGACGAAACGAGAGGGCGGGCGGGCACTACGTCGGCTAGAGAGGCGGGATGCGCAAGCTATGGATCGATAGGGTGGTAGGTGGGTTTAGGCAGATCTTCATATTTCTGCTATGCCAATGCCATTTTAATGGCTTGTAAATTCACACAATGGTCCCTTAAGCCTTCATGTGAAGTTTCATGGCAAGAAGACTCGTGTTTTATTTTTCATGATTTTTGAAAGTTTTTTAGGTTCGGGATTTTTTTAAAATTTTTTCAGAAGGAGTTTTGGCCCCAAACCTGGTAGACGTGATCCTTGTATTTTTGTTGGCATACACAAAACAATTCAGCTAAAAACTGGAAGTGTACAAGATTTTGTGACCATTTGAAAAAAGTGTCCCCATTTTAGACACTTTAATGGCTACTGGCAGCAAACCTGTAAAATCTCAAATGCTCTTTAAGGGGTTGTGAGTTCTCGAGGTTTGATGAGGGATAGGGGGCCAATATAAGGGCCAAGTACCAGCACCAATCGCACATCATGTGTGCACACGCCCCCCACCCCTCAATCGTCGGAACCCCAACGCCGCCGGTCAGGTTCTCCGGTGATGCTCCGGCGATAGTGCCCCGGGTGAAAAAAAATGCGGCACCAGCACATGCCCGACCCAGTATGTGCACCCACAACCCTCAGTCCAATCTGATCTTGCACTTGGAATGAACTCCGTATGCCTAAGTCAACCAATGAAACGAGAGTGCAAACACTCAACCGGCCAGAAGGGCAGGATGCGTAAGCCAGGGATATGTCGGGTCCCCCCTATGTGCTGCCGATCCTGCTGTCGCAACCCTCAATCCGGTCCAATCTTAGACTGGGAATGAACTCTGTATGCCTAAGCCAACCGATGAAACGAGCGGGCGGGCGGGCACTAACTGGCCAGAGAGACGGGATGCGCAAGCCATGGATCGATAGGGTGGTAGGTGAGTTTAGGTACATCTTCATATTTTTGCCGTGCCAAAGCAATTTTTATGGCTTGTAAATTCATACAATGGTCCCTTAAGCCTTCATGTGAAGTTTCATGGCAAGACGACCCATTTTCTATTTTTCACGATTTTGGAAACTTTTTATGGTTCGAGATTTTTTTAAAATTTTTTCAGAAGGCGTTTTGGCCCCACACTTAGTACACGTGATCCTTGTATTTTTGTTGGCATGCATAAAACAATTCAGCTAAAAACTCGAAGTGTACAGGATTTTGTGACCATTTGTAAAAGGTGTCCCCATTTTTAGACACTTTAATGGCTACTGGCAGCAAACCTATAAAATCTCAAATGCTCTTTAAGTGGGTGTGAGTTCTCGAGCTTTGATGAGGGATAGGGGGCCAATATAAGGGCCAAGTACCAGCACCCATCACGCATCATGTGCACACACCCCCTCACCCCCCAATCGCGGGAACCCCAATGCCGCCGGTCAAGTTCTCTGGTGATGCTCCGATGATGGTGCCCCGGGCGAAAAAGAATGCGGAACCAGCACATGCTCCAGCCCAGCATGTGCACCAGTAACCCTTGGTCCGATCCGATCTTACACTGGGAATGAACTCCATATGCTTAGACTGGGAATGAACTCCGTTTGCCTAAGTCAACCCACGAAAAAAGTGTGCGGGCGCTCAGCCGGCTAGAGGGGCAGGATGCGCAAGCAGGGGATCGGTCGGGTCCCCTCTACGTGTTGTCGATCTTACAGCTGCAACCCTCAGTTTGGTCCGATCTTAGACTGGGAATGAACTCCGTATGCCTAAGCCAACCGACGAAATGAGCGGGCGGGCAGGTACTACGTCGCCAGAGAGACGGGATGCGCAAGCCATGGATCGATAGGGTGGTAGGCGGGTTTAGGCACATCTCCATATTTTTGCCATGCCAATGCCATTTTTATGGCTTGTAAATTCATACAATGGTCCCTTAAGCCTTCATGTGAAGTTTCATGGCAAGACGACTCATTTTCTATTTTTCACAATTTTTTAAACTTTTTACGGTTCGAGATTTGTTTAAAATTTTTCTAGAAGGAGTTTTGGCCCCAAACTTGGTACATGTGATCCTTGTATTTTGTTGGCATGCATAAAAAAATTTAGCTAAAAACTCGAAGTGTACAAGATTTTGTGACCATTTGAAAAAAGTGTCCCCATTTCAGACACTTGAATGGCTACTGGCAGTAAACCTATAAAATCTCAAATGCTCTTTAAGGGGGTGTGAGTTCTCAAGGTTTGATGAGGGATAGGGGGCCAATATAAGGGCCAAGTACCAGCACCCATCACACATCATGTGTGCACACCCCCCCGTCCCCCCCAATCGCTGGAACCCTAATGCCACCGGTCAGGTTCTCCAATGATAATCCGACGATGGTGCCCCGGAAAAAAAAAATGAGGCACCAGCACATGCCTGAGCCCAGCATGTGCACACGTAACCCTCGGTTCGGTCCGATCTTACACTGGGAATGAACTCTGTATGCCTAAGTCAACCCACGAAAAGAGCGTGTGCGCGCACAGCCGGTCAGAGGGGCAGGATGCGTAAGTCGGGGATCGGTCGGGACTCCCCTTGCGTACTGTCGATCCTGCTGCCACAACCCTCTATCCGGTCGGATCTTAGATTGGGAATGAACTCCGTATGCCTAAGCCAACCGACGAAATGAGCGAGCGGGCGGGCACTACGTCGGCCAGACAGACGGGATGCGCAAGCCATGGATCAAGAGGGTGGTAGGTGGGTTTAGGCACATCTTCATATTTGTGCCATGCCAATGCCATTTTTATGGCTTGTAAATTCATACAATGGTCCCTTAAGCCTTCATGTGAAGTTTCATGGCAGGACGACTCGTTTTCTATTTTTCACAATTTTTGAAACTTTTTACGGTTCAGGATTTTTTTAAAATTTTTTCAGAAGACGTTTTGCTCCAAAATTGGTAGACGTGATCCTTGTATTTTTCTTGGCATGCATAAAAAACTTCAGCTAAAAACTCGAAGTGTACATGATTTTGTGACCTTTTGAAAAAAGTGTCCCCATTTCAGACACTTTAATGGCTACTGGCAGCAAACCTGTAAAATCTCAAATGCTCTTTAAAGGGGTGTGAGTTCTCAAGGTTTGATGAGGAATAGGGGGCCAATATAAGGGCCAAGTACCAGCACCCATCGCACATCATGTGTGCACATCCCCTCCGCCCCCCAATCACCGGACCCCAATCCCGTCGGTCAGGTTCTCCAACGATGCTCCGACGATGGTGCCCCGGGCAAAAACAAAATGCGGCACCAGCACATGTCCAAGCCCAACATGTGCACTGGCAACCCTTGATCCGGTCTGATCTTACACTGGGAATCAACTCCGTATGCTTAGACTGGGAATGAACTCTGTATGCCTAAGTCAACCCACGAAATGAGCGAGTGGTCGCTCAGCCAGCCAGAGGGGCAGGATGCGCAAGCCGGGGATCAACCGGGTCCCCCCAGTGTGCTGCCAATCCTACTATCGTAACCCTCGATCCAATCTGATCTTAGACTAGGAATGAACTCTGTATGCCTAAGCCAACTGATGTAACGAGCGGACGGGCAGGCACTACGCCGGCCAGAGAGGCAGGATGCGCAAGCCATGGATCGATAGGGTGGTAGGTGGGTTTTGGCACATCTTCATATTTTTGCCATGCCAATGGCATTTTTATGACTTGTAAATTCATACAATGGTCCCTTAAGCTTGCATGTGAAGTTTCATGGCAAGACGACCCATTTTTTATTTTTCACGATTTTAGAAACTTTTTACGGTTCGGGATTTTTTTTAAAATTTTTCAGAAGGATTTTTGGCCTCAAACTTGGTAGACATGATCATTGTATTTTTGTTGGCATGCACACAAAAATTCAGGGAAAAACTCGAACGTGTTAAATGATTTTGTGACCATTTGGAAAAAAGTGTCCCCATTACCAGACACTTTAATGGCTACTTGGCACGCAAACCTATTAAAATCTCAAATGCTCTTTAAAGGGCGTGTGAGTACTCAAGGTTTGAGTGAGGGTAGGGGCGCCAATATAAAGGGCCAAGTACTAGCACCCATTCTCACATCATGTGCGCACACCCCCTTGCCCCCCAAATTTGTCGGAACCCTAATGCCGCCGATCAGGTTCTCCGGCGTTTGCTCCAGTGATGGTACCCGGGCAAAAAAAATCGGCACCAGCACAAGTTCGAGCCCTACATGTGCACCCGAAACCCTCAGTCTGGTCCGATCTTACACTGGGAATGAACTCCGTATGCTTAGACTAGGAATGAAGTCAACCCATAAAACCAACGTGCAGGCGCTCAGCCAGCCAGAGGGGCAGGATGCGCAAGCCAGGGATCGGCCGGGTCCCCCCTTGTGTCACACCCTGGGTGGCCATGCCAGGCACATCAGGCAGACTAGCAGGCGAGCCAGAGGTTGAGGCTCGTAGACTAGGCATGCTGACGGGTATCTGTGCGCAAAGCCTAGCAAACGAGATCAGAACACCCGCCCGACTTGTAGGTTAGCCCGTGAGACCAAGGCCTGGCATACAAGCTGCCCGTACCACATCCAGAAGGGCCCAAGGTGCTGGACATGCAAGGGAAGCTTCTGTAAACAGGCAGGAGCATTCTGGCAGATTTGGTTGACCTTGAAAATTAGGATTTAGCATCCTGATTGATTGTAATCCCATGATTTTAGCCTTTATTCTAGGGATATGCCATTAAGTTGTAGCTGGAGCCTCAACTATAAATAGAGGGCTGCTCCACCCTCATTTGTACACCATCAAACACTTTTGTTTCAGTGAATACAAGAGCTTTTCCAGAATTCTATCTTCTTATCCTGTTTCTCTTTAACTTGCGTAATCAGCCCTTCCCATTGTTCTAGTGCTTGTACGCTTGTGTTTTAGGCTAACTTAGGCACAAAGGAGGAGATTCCAAGCCTAACGCCGCATGAATTCTGAGTCTAAGGTCAGAGCCCATGACAGTTGGTATCAGAGCAAGTTCGATTCTGCTTGTTTATGTTGTGCAGGTTAGATCGTGATTGAGGAGATGGCATCCCAAAGGGACATTGCTAGCCAACAACTAGAGGCCCAGGAGCATGGTCGGGGAAGAGGCAAGAAAGCCAGTTCTAGAGATATCTGGTCTACCATGGACGGTAGGCTGGCCAAGGTAGAGGTGACCGTAGGTGACATGGGAGAGAAGCTTGAGGAAGTAGAGACTCACATTGCATCGCTAGACTCCATGGGGGAGGAGATCTAAAGTGAGCTAGAAGCTGCTCTCAACAAAGGCTTGGACATGTTCGTCAAAAAGAACCAGACCTTAGAGGCTGAAGTGCAGACCTTACGTGATGGCATGGAGGCCATGCGCCAGCAGATGGAAGAGCTTACCAGTGAGCTTGTTACTTGCAAGACTGCCATTGGGAATGGCATGTTTGCTGGAGTGTCCAAATCCAGATTGGATGTCCCTAAGACTAAGGAGTTTAAGGGGACTAGGGCGGCCAAGGAAGTAGACAACTACTTTTGGGGTATGGAGTAGTACTTCCAGGCCATGGCATGCAAGACGAGGCGATAAAGGTAAGCACCGCTGCTATGTATCTCACTGATGTAGCCTTATTGTGGTGGAGGTGCAGGTGTGATGATGTCAGGCATGGGAGTGCCAAGATTGGAACCTGGGCAGAGTTCCAAAAGAAGTTCAGAGAACAATTTTACCCGGAGTATACCGATGATGAGGCATAGGCAAAGTTGCGCAGGTTGAGCCAACAAGGGGACATAAGGGAGTATGTCCAAAAACTCTCTGAATTGATGCTACAGATCTCAGATCTAGGCGAGAAAGATGCATTCTTTGCTTTCATAGATGGGCTGAAACCATGGGTGAAGCATGAGCTACAAAGGAGAGGAGTTCATGACTTGGCTAAAGCCATGACTACTACCGAGGCCTTGATAGAGTTCAAGCCTCTAAACAAGTTTGAGTCTTCCAAGCCCAAGTGTAAGGGCAGGGACAATAGGGACCAAAAGAAGCAGTCCAAAGGGAAAGACCGTGATCGGGAGTACAAGAATGGAGACCGAGACCGTTCAACCAAGGATGGCGAAAGGAAGCCACCAGCAGGCAAGTGGAAAGCAAAGGGGCACTGAGAGCCACTAGCATGCTACCTATGTGGAAGGAGCCACATAGCACACAATTACCCACAGAAAGGGCAAGCTGGCTGCTATAGACAAAGAGTCTGACGAGGAGCCAGAGTCAGAGGCAGCAAAGCTTGGGTCGTTGGTGCTCAATGCTGTCCAAAGTAAGGGGAGCCGTAAGCCAAAGGGCTTGGTGTTTGTGGATCTAATGGTTACGGGTCAAAAGGTGAGCGCACTGGTGGACACAGATGCCTCACATCTTTTTATTTTAGGTGATGGAGCCTAGAAGCTCGGACTAAAGGTGCAAAAAGGGATTAGTACCATTAAAACGGTGAACTCCAAGGAAGTTCTAGCCATTGGAGTAGCACGAGGAGTGGAGTTACAGCTTGGAGACTGGAAAGGCAAAGAGACCATTGAGGTAATACCCCTTGATGACTATGAGTTTGTGATTGGGTTGGATTTCCTTGTTCAGATAAACGGCCTCTTTGTGCCTTTTGTCAATTGTGTTTGCATCTTGGATGCACGGTGCCAATGCCTAGTGCCATTGAGAAGAGGGTCTGGAGTTGGGTCGCAGGTGGTGTCAGCCATCCAATTTACCAAGGTGGTAAGCAGACAAGAAGACACCTTCTTGGTAGCCCTGAAATATGATGAGCCAAGGGAGAAGGAGATCGAGTCACCCTTGGAGGTGCTAAAGGTGCTGAAGACCTTTAGTGATGTGATGCCTGCAAAGCTGCCTAGCAAGCTACCACCTAAGAAGAAGGTGGACCACAAGATCGAGCTGGTGTCCGAGGCCAAGCCACCAGCCAGAGCCCCTTACCGAATGTCTCCATCAGAGTTGAAGGAGTTAAGGAAGCAGTTTAATGAGTTAGTTGATGCTGGCTTCATCAGCCCATTGAAAGCACCCTATGGTGCACCAGTTCTATTCCAACGCAAGCATGATGGGTCATTGCAGCTGTGCATAGACTATTGAGCCTTGAACAAGCTGACCATCAAGAACAGGTACCCCATCCCACTCATTGCGGACTTGTTTGATCAACTTGGGAGCACAATGTCGTTCACCAAGCTGGATTTGAGGTCAGGCTACTATCAAGTCAAGATCACGGAGGGAGATGAGCCAAAGACAGCATGTGTCACTCGGTATGGTTCGTATGAGTTCTTGGTGATGCCTTTTAGACTCACGAATGCCCCAGCAACATTCTGCACCCTTATGAACAAGGTACTTCAATCATTCCTTGATCGATTTGTTATGGTTTATTTGGATGACATTGTGATCTACAGCCAGACTTTGGGAGAGCATGTAGACCACGATCCAAGAGAAGGAGATGATTGCAGTGGTGCACTACTTGTGCACTTGGCACCATTACCTATTAGGGTCGAAGTTCGTGGTGAGGACATCGTGGTGAGGACAGACAATGTGGTGACCAGCTACTTTCAGACGCAGAAGAAGCTATCCCTCAAGCAGTCGAGATGGTAAGATTTTCTTGCAGAATTTGATTTCTAGATGGAGTACAAGCCAGGACGGGCGAACCTAGTGGCAGACGCCCTGAGCAAGAAGGCTAACCTTGCTGCCATTAGCCAACTAAAGGGGTCACTAGTGCCGCGCATCAAAGAGGGACTTGTGCATGATCCTACAGCCAAGGCTTTGATGGAGTACGCCCAGCAAGGTAAGACTAGGTAGTTTTGGTTGTAGGATGGTTTGTTATACACCAGAGGTAGTAGACTGTTTGTGCCACAGCACGGGAAGCTCTGTAAGGAAGTTTTGCAAGAATGTCATGATTCAAGGTGGGCTGGACACCTTGGAGTGAGCCATACCTTTGCATTGATCGAGGATCGATACTACTGGCTGCACATGAGGAAGGATGTGGAGGCCTATGTGAAGACTTGTCTTGTGTGCCAACAGGACAAGGTGGAGCTCAAGAAACCAGGCGATCTCTTGGAGCCATTGCTAGTGCCAGAGCGACCATGGGAGAGTGTTTTTCTGGACTTTATAGTCGGTCCACCTAAGACAGAGGGGTTTGGAAGCATCATGGTAGTGGTGGACAGGTTTTCCAAGTATGGAATTTTCATTCCAGCAACTAAGGAGTGCCCAGCCGAGGAGGCAGCTCGATTGTTCCTGAAAGACATGGTTAAGTACTAGGGAGTGTCGAGGACCATTGTTAGTGAATGGGATGGGCAGTTCATGGGTAGGTTTTGGACTGAGTTGTTCAAGCTATTGGGGTCAGACTTGAACTTTTCCACCAGCATGCATCCACAGACCGATGGGCAGACAAAATGAGTGAATGGACTATTGGAGGTCTACTTCAGGCACTATGTGAGTGCCACACAAAGGGACTGGCCAAAGTTGCTAGATATTGTACAGTTTTCCTACAACTTGCATAGGAGCGAGGCAACGAACCAGAGCCCATTAGAGGTTGTGACAGGGTAAAAACCACTAACACCCGATTTGATTGCTATAGGTTATACAGGGCTGAATGCAGCAGTATACAAGTTTGCCAAGGCATGGCAGGAGCAAACTGACTTGGCCAGAGTTTGTCTACACAAGGCAGCCAAGAGGTCGAAGAAGTGGGCAGACCAGAATAGGCGGGACGTGTAGTTCTAGGTTGGAGACTTGGTGTTGGTAAAGCTGCATCCCATTGTGTGCCACAGGGGGCTGCACAAGGGCCTAGTCCAGAGGTATGAGGGACCTTTCTGAACAGTCAAGAGGGTAGGCAAGGTTGCCTACAAGCTGGATATGCCACCTAAGCTGAGGGTACACTTGGTGTTCCATGTGAGCATGCTCAAGCCGTTCCATGAGGATGAGGGAGATCCAGGATGAGCAGAGTCAAAGCATGCGCCATTGAGAGTAAGGGCCTCATATGAGAAGGAGGTCCACAGCATCATAGTTGATCGGGAGGTGAGACGGAAGAACTAAAAACCAAGACATGAGTACTTTGTGCGCTGGAAGGGACTTCCAGATAGTGAGGCGACCTGGGAACCAGCAGAGGACTTATGGCAGTTCGGGGACCAGATCAGGCAGTACCATGCAGAAGACGTAATGAGGGCGCTATGCAATCAGGTGAGGGAAAATGTCACGCACTAGACGGGTACGCCAAGCACATCAAGCAGACCAACAGGTGAGCCAGAGGTTGAGGCCTGGAGACCAAGTGTCTTGGCGGGTATTTGTGCGTAAAGCCTAGCAAACGAGCTCAGAACACCCGCCCGACTTGCAGGCCAGCCCGTGAGACCAAGGCTTGGCATACAAGCTGCCCGCACACATCCAGAAGGGCCCAAGGTGCTGGACACGTAAGGGAAGCTTCTGGAAACAGGCAGGAGCATCCTGACAGATTTGGTTGACCCTGAAAATCAGGAGTTAGCATCTTGATTGATTGTAATCCCATGATTTTAGCCTTTATTCTAGGGATATGCCATTAAGTTGTAGCTGGAGCCTTAACTATAAATAGAGGGCTACTCCACCCTCATTTGTACATCATCAAACACTTCTGTTTCAGTGAACACAAGAGCATTTCCAGAATTCTGTCTTCTTATCATGTTTCTCTTTAACTTGCGTAATCAGCCCTTCCCATTGTTCTAGTGCCCGCACGCTTGTGTTTTAGGCTGACTTAGGCACAAAGGAGGAGATTCCAAACCTAAGGTCGTACGAATTTTGAGTCAAGGTCGGAGCCTGCGACACCTGCGTGCTACCGATCCTATTGCCATAACCCTTGGTTCAGTCTGCTTTTAGACTGGGAATGAACTCTGTATGCCTAAGCCAACCGATGAAACGAGTGGGTCGACGGGCATTACGTCGGCCAAAGAGGCGGGATGCGCAAGCCGTGGATCGATAGGGTGGTAGGTGGGTTTAGGCACATCTTCATATTTTTGCCTTGCCAATGCCATTTTTATGGCTTGTAAATTCAGACAATGGTCCCTTAAGCCTTCATGTGAAGTTTCATGACAAGATGACTCGTTTTCTATTGTTTACGATTTTCAAAACTTTTTACGGTTCAAGATTTTTTTAAAATTTTTTCAGAAGGAGTTTTGGCCCCAACTTGGTAGACATGATCCTTGTATTTTTGTTGGCATGCACAAAAAAATTTAGCCAAAATCTCAAAGTGTACAGGATTTTGTGACCATTTGAAAAAAGTGTCCCCATTTTAGACACTTTAATGGCTACTGGCAGCAAACATGTAAAATCTCAAATGCTCTTTAAGGGGGTGTGAGTTTTCAAGGTTTGATGAGGGATAGGGGGCCGATATAAGGGCCAAGTACCAGCACCTATCGCACATCATGTGCGCACACCCCCCCCGGCCCCTCAATCGCCAGAACCTCAATGCCGCCGGTCAGGTTCTCCGACGATGGTGCCTCGAGCGAAAAAAAAATGTGGCATCAGCACATGCTCGAGCCCAGCATGTGCACCCGTAACCCTCGGTCCTGTCCGATCTTACACTAGGAATGAACTCCGTATGCTTAGACTGGGAATGAACTCCGTATGCCTAAGTCAACCCACGAAACGAGCATGCGGGTGCTCAGCCGACCGGTGGGGCAGGATGTGCAAGCTGATGATCGGTCGGGTCCCCCCCTACCTGCTATCAATCCTACTACCGTAACCCTCGGTTTGGTCTGATCTTAGATTGGGAATGAACTTCGTATGCCTAAGCCAACCGACGAAACGAGCGGGCGGGCGAGCACTACGCTGGCCAGAGAGGCGAGATGCGTAAGCCGTGGATCGATAGGCTGGTAGGTGGGTTTACACACATCTTCATATTTCTACCATGCCAATGCCATTTTTATGGCTTGTAAATTCATACAATGGTCCCTTAAGCCTTCAAGTGAAGTTTCATGGCAAGACGACTCGTTTTCTATTTTTCATAATTTTTTAAACTTTTTACGGTTCGGGATTTGTTTAAAATTTTTCTAGAAGGATTTTTGGCCCCAAACTTGGTACACGTGATCCTTGTATTTTTGTTGGCATGCACAAAAAAATTCAGCTAAAAACTCGACCTGTACAGGATTTTGTGACCATTTGAAAAAAGTGTCTCCATTTCAGACACTTTAATGGCTACTGGCAGCAAACCTGTAAAATCTCAAATGCTATTTAAGGGGGTGTGATTTCTCGAGGTTTGATGAGGGATAAGGGGCCAATATAAGGGCCAAGTACCAGCACCCATCACACATCAAGTGCGCACACCCCCCCCGGCCCCCCAATCACCAGTACCCCAATGCCGCCGGTTAGGTTCTCTGATGATGCTCCGGTGATGGTGCCCCGGGCGAAAGAAAAATGTAGCACCAGCACATGCCTGATACCAGCATGTGCACCCACAACCCTTGGTCCAGTCCGATCTTACACTGGGAATCAACTCCGTATGCTTAGACTGGGAATGAAATCCGTATGCCTAAGTCAACCCACGAGACGAGCTTGCGGGCGCTCAGCCGACCAGAGGGGTAGGATGTGCAAGTTGGGGATCAACCGGGTCCCCCCTGCGTGCTGCCGATCCTACTGCCATAACCCTCGGTCTGGTCCAGTCTTAGACTGGGAATGAACTCCGTATGCGTAAGCCAACTGACGAAACGAGCGGGCGGGTGGGCACTACGCCGGCCAAAGAGGCGAGATGTGCAAGCCGTGGATCGTTAGGGTGGTAGGTGGGTTTAGGCATATCTTTATATTTCTACCATGCCAATGCCATTTTTAATGGCTTGTAAATTCATACAATGGTCCCTTAAGCCTTCATGTGAAGTTTCATGCCAAGACGACTCGTTTTCTATTTTTCATGATTTTCAAAACTTTTTACGGCTCGAGATTTTTTAAAAATTTTTTCAGAAAGAGTTTTGGCCCCAAACTTGGTAGACGTGATCCTTGTATTTTTTTTGGCATGCAAAAAAAAATTTAGCTAAAAACTCGAAGTGTATAGGATTTTGTGACCATTTGAAAAAAGTATACCCATTTCAGACACGTTAATGGCTACTGGCAGCAAACCTATAAAATCTCAGATTTTCTTTAAAGGGGTGTGAGTTCTCGAGGTTTGATGAGAGATAGGGAGCCAATATAAAGGCCAAGTACCAGCACCCATCGCACATCATGTGCGCACACCCCCTACCCCCCAATCACCGAAACCCTAATGCCGTCGATCAGGTTCTCCGGTGATGCTCCGGTGATGGTGCCCCGAGCGAAAAAAAATGCGGCATCAGCACATCCTAGAGCCCAGCATGTGCACCCGTAACCCTCAGCCCAGTCCGATCTTACACTGGGAATGAACTCCATATGCTTCAACTGGGAATGAACTTTGTGTGCCTAAGTTAACCCACGAAACGAGCATGCGGGCGCTCAGTCGACCGGAGGGGCAGAATGCTCAAGCCGGGGATCGGCTGGGTCACCCATTGCGTGCTGTCGATCCTGCTATCGTAACCATCAGTCTAGTTTGATCTTAGACTGGGAATGAACTCCGTATGCCTAAGTCAACCGACGAAACGAACGCGCAGGCGGGCACTACATCGACCAGAGAGGCGAGATGCACAAGCCATGGATTGATAGGGTGGTAGGTGGGTTTAGGTACATCTTCATATTTCTACCATGCCAATGCCATTTTTATGGCTTGTAAATTCATACAATGGTCCCTTAAGCCTTCATGTAAGTTTCACGGCAAAAAGACTCGTTTTCTATTTTTCACGATTTTTAAAACTTTTTACGGTTCGAGATTTTTTTAAAATTTTTTCAGAAGGACTTGTGGCCCCACACTTGGTAGACAAGATCCTTGTATTTTTGTTGGCATGCACAAAAAAATTCAGCTAAAAACTCGAAGTGTACAAGATTTTGTGACCATTTGAAAAAAGTGTCCCCATTTCAGACACTTTAATGGCTACTGGCAGCAAACCTGTAAAATCTCAAATGCTCTTTAAGGGGGTGTGAGTTCTTGAGGTTCGATGAGGGATAGGGGGCCAATATAAGGGCCAAGTACCAGCACCCATCGCACATCATGTACGCACACCCTCTCCCCCGCCCCCGCAATCGTCGGAACCCCAATGCCGCCGGTTAGGTTCTCCGGCGATGCTCCAGCGATGGTGCCCTGGGTGAAAAAAAAATGCAACACCAGTAAATGCCCGAGCCCAGCATGTGCACCCACAACCCTTGATTCAGTTTGATATTACACTTGGAATGAACTCCGTATGCTTACACTGGGAATGAACTCCGTATGCCTAAGTCAACCCAAGAAACGAGCGCGCGGGTGCTCAACCGACCAGAGGGGCAGGATGCACAAGCCGGGGATCGATCGGGTCACCCCCTACGTGCTACCGATCCTACTGCCATAACCCTCGGTCTGGTCTGATCTTAGACTGGTAATGAACTCCGTATGCCTAAGCTAACCAACGAAACGAGGGGGCGGGCGGGCACTACGCCGGCCAGAGAGGCAGGATGCGCAAGCCATGGATCGATAGGGTGGTAGGTGGGTTTAGGCACATCTTCATATTTCTGCCATGCCAATGCCATTTTTTATGGCTTGTAAAGTCATACAATGGTCCCTTAAGCCTTCATGTGAAGTTTCATGTTAAGACGACTCATTTTCTATTTTTCACGATTTTAGGAAATTTTTACGATTTGGGATTTTTTTTAAATTTTCTCAGAAGGAGTTTTGGCCCCAAACTTGGTAGACATAATCCTTGAATTTTTTTTGGCATGCACAAAAAAATTCAGCTAAAAACTCGAAGTGTACAAGATTTTGTGACCATTTGAAAAAAGTGTCCCCATTTCAGACACTTTAATGGCTACTGGCAGCAAACCTGTAAAATCTCAAATGCTCTTTAAAGGGGTGTGAGTTCTTGAGGTTTGATGAGGGATAGGGGCTAATATAAGGGCCAAGTAGCAGCACCCATCACACATTATGTGCGCACACCCCCCCGCCCCTCCAATCGTCGAAACCCTAATGCTACCGATCAGGTTCTCCGACGATGGTCCCTGGGCTTTCAAAAAAATACGGCACCAACACATGCTCGAGCCCAGGATGTGCACCTGCAACCCTCGGTCTGGTCTGATCTTACACTGGGAATGAACTCCGTATGCTTAGACTGGGAATGAACTCCGTATGCCTAAGTCAACCCACGAAACGAGCGTGCGGGCGATCAGTCGGCCAGAGGGGCAGGATGCGTAAGCCGGGGATCGACCGGGTCCCCCCTAGGTGTTGCCAATCGTGCTGCCACAACCCTCAGTTTGGTCTGATCTTACACTAGGAATGAACTCCGTATGCCTAAGCCAACCGACGAAATGAGCGAGCGGGCGAGCACTACACCGGCCAGAGAGGCGGGATGCGCAAGCCGTGGATAGATAGGGTGGTAGGTGGGTTTAGGCACATCTTTATATTTCTGCCATGCCAATGCCATTTTTATGGCTTGTAAATTCATACAATGGTCCCTTAAGCCTTCATGTGAAGTTTCATGGCAAGACGACTCGTTTTCTATTTTTGATGATTTTTGAAACTTTTTACAGTTCGAGATTTTTTTAAAATTTTTCCAGAAGGAGTTTTTGCCCCAAACTTGGTAGACGTGATCCTTGGATTTTTTTGGCATGCACAAAAAATTTTAGCTACAAACTCAAAGTGTACAGGATTTTGTGACCATTTGAAAAAAGTGTCCCCATTTCAGACACTTTAATGGCTACTGGTAGCAAACTTGTAAAATCTCAAATGCTCTTTAAGGGGGTGTGAGTTCTCGAGGCTTGATGAGGGATAGGGGGCCAATATAAGGGCCAAGTACTAGCACCCATTGCACATCATGTGTGAACACCCTCTCCCCCGGCCCCAAATCGTCGGACCCCAATGCCGTCGGTCAGGTTCTCCAGTGATGCTCCGATAATGGTGCCCCGGGCGAAAAACAATGTAACACCAGCACATGCCCGAGCCCAGCATGTGCACCCGTAATCATCAGTTTGATCCGATCTTACACTGGGAATGAACTCCATATGCTTAGACTGGGAATGAACTCCGTATGCCTAAGTCAACCAATGAAACGAGCGTACGGGTGCTCAGCCGGCAAAAGGGGCAGGATGCGTAAGCCGAGCATCGACCGGGTCCCCTCCTATGTGCTACTGATCCTAAAGCCGCAACCCTCGGTCTGGTCCAATCTTAGACTGGGAATGAACTTCGTATGCCTAAGCCAACCAACGAAACGAGCGGGCGGGCATTACGTCGGCCAGAGAGGTGGGGTACGCCAGCCGTGGATCGATAGGGTGGTAGGTGGCTTTAGGCACATCTTCATATTTCTACTGTGCCAATGCCATTTTTATGGCTTGTAAATTCGTACAATGGTCCCTTAAGCCTTCATGTGATGTTTCATGGCAAGACGACTCGTTTTTTATTTTTCACGATTTTCGAAACTTTTTACGGTTTGAGATTTTTTTAAAATTTTTTCAGAAAGAGTTTTGGCCCCAAACTTGGTAGATGTGATCGTTGTATTTTTTTTGGCACGCACAAAAAATTCAGCCAAAAACTCGAAAGGTACAGGATTTTTTGACCGTTTGAAAAAAGTGTCCCCATTTAAGATGCTTTAATGGCTATTGGCAGCAAACCTGTAAAATCTCAAATGCTCTTTAAGGGGGTGTGAGTTCTTGAGCTTTGATGATGGATAGGGGGCCAATATAAGGGCCAAGTGCTAGCACCCATCGCACATCTTGCGCGTAAACCCCCTCCTGCCCCCCCAATCGTCGAAACCCCAATGCCGCCGTTCAGGTTCTCCGACGATGCTTCGACTATGGTGCCCCGGGCAAAAAAAATGCGGCACCAGCGCATGGCCGAGCCTATCATGTGCACCCACAACCCTCGGTTCAGTCTGATCTTACACTGGGAATGAACTCCGTATGCTTAGACTGGGAATGAACTCCGTATGCCTAAGTCAACCCATTAAACGAGTGTGCGGGCGGTCAGCCGGTCAGAGGGGCAGGATGCACAAGCAGGGGATCAGATGGGTCCCCCCATGCGTGCTACCAATCCTGCTACTGTAACCATTGGTTCGGTCCAATCTTAGACTAGGAATGAACTCCGTATGCCTAAGCCAACCGACGAAACAAGCAGGCGGGCGGGCACTACGTCGGCCATAGAGGCGGGTTACGCAAGCCATGTATCGATAGGGTCGTACGTGGGTTTAGGCACATTTTCATATTTCTACCATGCCAATGCCATTTTCATGGCTTGTAAATTCATACAATGGTCCCTTAAGCCTTCATGTGAAGTTTCATGGCAAGACGACTCGTTTTCTGTTTTTCATAATTTTTGAAACTTTTATGGTTCGGGGTTTTTTTTAAATTTTTTCAAAAGGAGTTTTGGCCCCAAACTTGGTAGACATGATCCTTTATTTTTGTTGGCATGCACAAAAAAAATCAGCTAAAAACTCGAAGGGTACAATATTTTGTGACCATTTGCAAAAAGTGTCCCCATTTTAGACACTTCAATGGCTACTGGTAGCAAACCTGTAAAATCTCAAATGGTCTTAAAGGGGTGTGAGTTCTCGAGGTTTGATGAGGGATAGGGGGCCAATATAAGGGCCAAGTACTAACACCCATCACACATCATGTGCCCACACCCAACGCCTCCCCAATCGCCGAAACCCCAATGTCGTCGGTCAGGCTCTCCGACGATGGTCCGGTGATGGTGCCCCGGGTGAAAAAAAATGCGACACCAGCACATGCCCGAGCCCAGCATGTGCACCCGTAACCCTCGGTCCGGTCCGATCTTACACTGGGAATGAAATCCATATGATTAGACTGGGAATGAACTCTGTATGCCTAAGTCAACTCACGAAACTAGCGTGCGGGTGCTCAGTCGACCAGACGGATAGGATACGTAAGTCGAGGATCGATTGGGTCCCCCCCTGTGTGCTATCGATCCTGCTATTGCAACCCTCAGTTTGGTCCATTCTTAGACTGGGAATGAACTCTGTATGCCTAAGCCAACTGACGAAATGAACGGGCAGACACGCACTACGTCGGCCCGAGAGACGGGATGCGCAAGCCGTGGAACGATAGGGTGGTAAGTGGGTTTAGGCACATCTTCATATTTCTTCCATTCCAATGCCATTTTTACGGCTTGTAAATTCTTACAATGGTCCCTTAAGCCTTCATGTGAAGTTTCATGGCAAGACGACTCGTTTTCTATTTTTCACGATTTTTGAAACTTTTTACGGTTCGAGATTTTTTTAAAATTTTTTGAAAAGGAGTTTTGGCCCCAAACTTGGTAGATGTGATCCTTGTATTTTTGTTGGCATGGAAAAAAAAATTCAGCTAAAAACTCGAACTGTACAGGATTTTGTGACCATTTGAAAAAAGTGTCCATATTTTAGACACTTTAATTGCTACTGGCAGCAAACCTGTAAAATCTCAAATGCTCTTTAAGGGGGTGTGAGTTCTTGAGGTTTGATGAGGGATAGGGGGCCAATATAAGGGGCAAGTACCAGCACCCATCACACATCATGTGCGCACACCCCCCCCGCCACCCCAATCACCAGAACCCCAATGCCGCCGGTCAAGTTCTCCGGTGATGCTTCGACGATGGTGCCTCGGGCGAGAAAAAATACGGCACAAGCACATGCCTGAGCCCAATATGTGCACCCGCAACCTTCGGTCCGGTCTAATCTTACACTGGGAATGAACTTCATATGCTTAGACTGGGAATGAACTCCGTATGCCTAAGTCAACCCACGAAACGAGCGTGCGGGCACTCAGTCGGCCAGAGGGGTAGGATGCGCAAGCTGGGGATCGGTCGGGTCCCCCCCTTCATGCTGCCAATCCTACTACCGTAACCCTTGGTGTGGTCCAATCTTAGACTGGGAATGAACTCCATATGCCTAAGCCAACCGATGAAACGAGCGGGCGAGCGGGCACTACGTCGGCCAGAGAGGCGGGATGCGCAAGCCGTGGATCGATAGGGTGGTAGGTGGGTTTAGGCACATCTTCATATTTCTGCCATGCCAATGCCATTTTTATGGCTTGTAAATTCATACAATGGTCCCTTAAGCCTTCATGTGAAGTTTCATGGCAAGACGACTCGTTTTCTATTTTTCACGATTTTTGAAACTTTTTACGGTTCGAGATTTTTTTAAAATTTTTTCAGAAGGAGTTTTGGCCCCAAACTTGGTAGACGTGATCCTTGTATTTTTTTTGGCATGCACAAAAAAATTCAGCTAAAAACTCGAAGTGTACAGGATTTTGTGACCATTTGAAAAAAGTGTCCCCATTTCAGACACTTTAATGGCTACTGGCAGCAAACCTGTAAAATCTCAAATGCTCTTTAAGGGGGTGTGAGTTCTCGAGGTTTGATGAGGGATAGGGGGCCAATATAAGGGCCAAGTACCAGCACCCATCGCACATCATGTGCGCACACCCCCCCGCCCCCCAATTGCCGGAACCCCAATGTCGCCGGTTAGGTACCCCGAGGATGCTCCGGCGATGGTGCCCCGGGCGAAAGAAAAATTCGGCACCAGCACATGCCTGAGCCCAGCATGTGCACCCACAACCCTCGGTCCAGTCCGATCTTACAATGGGAATGAACTTCGTATGCTTAGACTGGGAATGAACTCCGCATGCATAAGTCAACCCACAAAACGAGCGTGCGGGCTCTCAACCGACCAGAGGGGAAGGATGCACAAGCCGGGGATTGGCTGGGTCCCCCGCTATGTGCTGCCGATCCTACTGCCACAACCCTTAGTTCGGTCCAATCTTAGATTGGGGATGAACTCCGTATGCCTAAGCCAACAGACGAAACGAGCGGGTGGGCAGGCACTACGTCGGCTAGAGAGACGGGATGCGTAAGCCGTGGATCGATAGGGAGGTAGGTGGGTTTAGGCACATCTTCAAATTTCTACCATGCCAATGAAATTTTTATGGCTTGTAAATTCATACAATGGTCCCTTAAGCCTTCATGTGAAGTTTCATGGCAAGACGACTCATTTTTTATTTTTCACGATTTTTGAAACTTTTTACGGTTCGGGATTTTTTTAAAATTTTTTCAGAAGGAGTTTTGGCCCCAACTTGGTAGACATGATCCTTGTATTTTTGTTGGCATGCACAAAAAAATTCAGCTAAAAACTCGAAGTGTACAGGATTTTGTGACCATTTGAAAAAAGTGTCCCCATTTCAGACACTTTAATGGCTACTGGCAGCAAACCTGTAAAATCTCAAATGCTCTTTAAGGGGGTGTGAGTTCTCGAGGTTTGATGAGGGATAGGGGGCCAATATAAGGGCCAAGTACCAGCACCCATCGCACATCATGTGCGCACACCCCCCCGCCCCCCAATCGCCGGAACCCCAATGCCGCTAGTCAGGTTCTCCGACGATGCTCCGGCGATGGTGCCCCGGGTGAAAAAAAATGCGGCACCAGCACATGCCTGAGCCTAGCATGTGCACCTGCAACCCTCGGTCCGGTCCGATCTTACAGTAGGAATGAACTCCATATGCTTAGACTGGGAATGAACTCCGTCTGCCTAAGTCAACCCACGAAACAAGCATGCGGGCGCTCAGTCGGCCAAGAGGGCAGGATGTGCAAGCCGGGGATTGATCGGGTCCCCCCCTGTGTGCTGTTGATCCTGCTGCCGTAACCCTCGGTTTGGTCTAATCTTAGACTGGGAATGAACTTCGTATGCCTAAGCCAACCGACGAAACGAGCGGGCGGGCAGACACTACGCCGGCTAGAGAGGCGGGATGCACAAGTCGTGGATCGATAGGGTGGTAGGTGGGTTTAGGCACATCTTCATATTTCTACCATGCCAATGCCATTTTTATGGCTTGTAAATTCATACAATGGTCCCTTAAGCCTTCATGTGAAGTTTCATGGCAAGACGACTCATTTTTTATTTTTCGTGATTTTTAAAACTTTTTACAGTTCGAGATTTTTTTTAAAAATTTTCAGAAGGTGTTTTGGCCCCAAATTTTGTAGACATGATCTTTGTATTTTTGTTGGTATGCACAAAACAATCCAGCTAAAAAATCAAAGTGTACAGGATTTTGTGACCATTTGAGAAAAGTGTCCCCATTTCAGACACTTTAACGGCTACTGGTAGCAAACCTGTAAAATCTCAAATGCTCTTTAAGGGGGTGTGAGTTCTCAAGGTTTGATGAGGTATAGGGGGCCAATGTAAGGGCCAAGTACCAGCAGCCATCGCACATCATGTGCGCACACCCCCTGCCCCCCAATTGTCAGAAACCCAACGCCGTCGGTTAGGTTCTCCGGCGATGCTTCGACAATGCTGCCTCGGGCGAAAAAAAATGTGGCACCAGCACATGCCCGAGCCCAGCATGTGCACCCGTAACCTTCAGTCGGGTCCGATCTTGCACTGGGAATGAACTCCATATGCTTAGACAGGGAATGAACTTCGTAAGCCTAAGTCAACACACGAAACCAGCGTGTGGGCGTTCAGCCTGCCAAAAGGGCAGAATGAAAAACCGAGGATCGATCGGGTCCCCCCTGCGTGCTGTTGATCCTATTACCGTAACCCTCGGTTTGGTCCGATCTTAGACTAGGAATGAACTCCGTATGCCTAAGCCAACCGACGAAACGAGCGGGCGGGCTGGCACTACACCGGCCAGAGAGGCGGGATGCGCAAGCCATGGATCGATAGGGTAGTAGTTGGGTTTAGGCAAATCTTCATATTTATGCCATGTCGATGCCATTTTTATGGCTTGTAAATTCATACAATGGTCCCTTAAGCCTTCATGTGAACTTTCATGGCAAGACGACTCGTTTTCTATTTTTCATGATTTTTGAAACTTTTTACGGTTCAAGATTTTTTTAAAATTTTTTCAGAAGGAGTTTTGTCCCCAAACTTGGTAGACATGATCCTTGTATTTTTTTTGGCATGCACAAAAGAATTCAGCTAAAAACTCGAAGTGTACAGGATTTTATGACCATTTGAAAAAAGTGTCCCCATTTCAGACACTTTAATGGCTACTGGTAGCAAACCTGTAAAATCTCAAATGCTCTTTAAGGGGGTGTGAGTTCTCGAGGTATGATAAGGGATGGGGGGCCAATATAAGGGCCAAGTACCAGCACCGGTCGCACATCATGTGCGCACACCCCCCACCCCCTCAATCGCCAGAACCCCAATGCCGCCGATCAGGTTCTCCGACTATGCTTTGACGATGGTGCTTTGGGTGAAAAAAAATGCGGCACCAGCACATGCCTGAGCCCCGCATGTGCACCCGTAACCCTCGGTCTGGTCTGATTTTACACTGGGAATGAACTCCGTATGCTTAGTCTGGGAATGAACTCAGTATGCCTAAGTCAACCCATGAAACAAGCGTGCGGGCGCTCAGTCGGCCAGAGGGGTAGGATGCGTAAGCCGGGGATCGATCAGGTCCCCCCAACGTGCTGTAGATCTTGCTACCGTAACCCTCAGTTTGGTCTAATCTTAGACTAGGAATGAACTTCGTATGCCTAAGCCAATCGACAAAACGAGCGGACGGGCGGGCACTACGCCAGCCAGATAGGCGGGATGCGCAAGTCGTGGATCGATAGGGTGGTAGGTGGGTTTAGGCACATCTTCATATTTCTGCTATGCCAATGCCATTTTTATGGCTTGTAAATTCATACAATGGTCCCTTAAGCCTTAATGTGAAGTTTCATGGCAAGACGACGCGTTTTATATTTTTCACGATTTTTAAAACTTTTTATGGTTCGGGATTTTTTAAAAAATTTTTCAAAAGGATTTTTAGCCAAAAACTTGGTAGATGTGATCCTTGTATTTTTTTTGGCATGCACAAAAAAATTCAGCTAAAAACTCGAAGTGTACAGGATTTTGTGACCATTTGAAAAAAATGTCCCTATTTCAGACACTTTGATGGCTACTGGCAGCAAACCTGTAAAATCTCAAATGCTCTTTAAGGGGGTGTGAGTTCTCGAGGTTTGATGAGGGATAGGGGGCCAATATAAGTGCCAGGTACCAGCACCCATCGCACATCATGTGCCCACACCCCACCGCCCCCCCAATCGTCAAAACCCCAATGCTGTCAGTCAGGTTCTCAGACGATGCTTCGACAATGGTGCCCCGGGCAAAAAAAAAATGGCACCAACACATGGCCAAGCCCAGCATGTGCATGTACAACCCTCGGTATGGGAATGAACTTCGTATGCTTAGACTGGGAATGAACTCCGTAAGCTTAGACTGGGAGTGAACTCCGTAAGCCTAAGTCAACCTACGAAACGAGCGTGCGGGCGCTCAACCGGCCAGAGGGGTAGGTTACATAAGCCAAGGATCGGTCGCGTCCCCCCTGTGTGCTGTCTATCTTGCTGCCGTAACCCTCGGTTTGGTATGATCTTAAACTAGGAATGAACTCTGTATGCCTAAGCCAACCGACGAAAGGAGCGGGCGGGTGAGCACTACGCCGGCCAGACAGATGGGATGCGCAAGCCGTGGATCGATAGGGTGGTAGTTGGGTTTAGGCACATCTTCATATTTCTGCCATGCCGATGCCATTTTTATGGCTTGTAAATTCATACAATGGTCCCTTAAGCCTTCATGTGAACTTTCATGGCAAGACGACTTGTTTTCTATTTTTCACGATTTTTAAAACCTTTTACGGTTTGGGATTTTTTTAAAATTCTTTCAGAAGGAGTTTTGGCCCCAAACTTGGTAGACGTGATCCTTGTATTTTTTTTGGCATGCATAAAAAAATTCAGCTAAAAACTCGAAGTGTACAGGATTTTATGACCATTTGAAAAAGTGTCCCCATTTCAGACACTTTAATGGCTACTGGCAGCAAACCTGTAAAATCTCAAATGCTCTTTAAGGGGGTGTGAGTTCTTGAGGTTTGATGAGGGATAGGGGGCCAATATAAGGGCCAAGTACCAGCACCCATCGCACATCATGTGCGTACACCCCCCATCCCCCCAATCGCCGGAACCCTAATGCCGCCGGTCAGGTTCTCCGACGATGCTTCGACGATGGTACTTTGGGCGAAAAAAATATGGCACCAGCACATGCCTGAGCCCTGCATGTGCACACCCAACCCTCAATCTAGTTTGATTTTACACTGGGAATGAACTCCGTAAGCTTAGACTGGGAATAAACTCCGTAAGCCTAAGTCCACCCATGAAACGAGCGTGCTGGTGCTCAGCCGGCTAAAGGGGCACGATGAACAAGCCGAGGATCGGTCTGGTCCCCCTTGCGTGCTGCCGATCATGCTGCTGCAATCCTTGGTCCGGTTAAATCTTAGACTAGGAATGAACTCCGTATGCCTAAGCCAACCGATGAAACGAGCGGACGTGCGGGCACTACGCCGGCTAGAGAGGCGGGATGCGCAAGTTGTGGATCGATAGGGTGGTAGGTGGGTTTAGGCACATCTTCATATTTCTCCCATGCCAATGCCATTTTTATGGCTTGTAAATTCATACAATGGTCCCTTAAGCCTTCATGTGAAGTTTCATGGCAAGACGACTCGTTTTCTATTTTCACGATTTTTGAAACTTTTTACGGTTCGAGATTTTTTTAAAATTTTTTTCAGAAGAAGTTTTGGCCCCAAACTTTGGTAGACGTGATCCTTGTATTTTTGTTGGCATGCACAAAAAAATTCAGCTAAAAAACTCGAAGTGTACAGGATTTTGTGACCATTTGAAAAAAGTGTCCCCATTCAGACACTTTAATGGCTACTGGCAGCAACCTGTAAAATCTCAAATGCTCTTTAAAGGGGTGTGAGTTCTCGAGGTTTGATGAGATAGGGGGCCATATAGGGCCAAGTACCAGCACCCATCACACATCAGTGCGCACACCCCCCCACCCCCCAATCGGTTCGGAACCCCCATGCTGGCCGGTTAGGTTCCGGTCCCGAGCGATGGTGCTCCGGGCAAAAAAAAAATAAGGGAAGCCAGCACATACCCGAGCCCAGCATGTGCACTATAACCCTCGGTCCTGTCCGATCTTACACTGGGAATGAACTCCGTATGCTTAGACTAGGAATGAACTCCGTACGCCTAAGTCAACCCACGAAACGAGCGTGCGGGTGGTCAACCGGCCAGAGGGGCAGGATGCACAAGGCGGGGATCGGTCGGGTCCCCCTCTGCGTGCTGTCAATCCTGCTGTTGCAACTCTCGATCTGGTCTGATCTTAGACTGGGAATGAACTCCGTATGCCTAAGCCAACCGACAAAACGAGCGAGCGGGCGGGCACTACGCCGACCAGAGAGGCGAGATGCGCAAGCCGTGGATCGATAGGGTGGTAGGTGGGTTTAGGCAAATCTTCATATTTTTGTGATGCCAATGCCATTTTTATGGCTTGTAAATTCATACAATAGTCCCTTAAGCCTTCATGTGAAGTTTCATGGCAAGACGAGTCATTTTCTATTTTTCACGATTTTCAAAACTTTTTACGGTTCGGGATTTTTTTAAAATTTTTTCAGATGGAGTTTTGGCCCCAAACTTGGTAGACGTGATCCTTGTATTTTTTTTGGTGTGCACAAAAAAATTCAGCTAAAAACTCGAAATGTACAGGATTTTGTGAACATTCGAAAAAAGTGTCCCCATTTCAGACACTTTAATGGCTACTGGAAGCAAACCTATAAAATCTCAAATGCTCTTTAAGGGGGTGTGAGTTCTCGAGGTTTGATGAGGGATAGGGGGCCAATATAAGGGCCAAGTACCAGCACCCATCGCACATCATGTGCGCACACCCCCCCGCCCCCCAATCGCCGGAACCCCAATACCGCCGGTCAGGTTCTCCGCCGATGGTGCCCCGGGCAAAAAAAAATACGGCACCAGCACATGCACGAGCCTAGCATGTGCACCCACAACCCTCAGCCTGGGTCGATCTTACTTTGGGAATGAACTCCGTATGCTTAGACTGGGAATGAACTCCGTATGCCTAAGTCAACCCACGAAACGAGCGTACGGGCGGTCAGTCGACCAGAAGGACAGGCATAACGCAAGCCGGGATCGCATCGGGGTCCCCCTGTGTGCTACTGATCTTGCTGCTGCAACCCTCATTTCGATCCAATCTTAGACTGAGAATGAACTCCCGATGCCTAAGCCAACCGACGAAACGAGCGGATGGTTGGGCACTACGCCGGTCAGATAGGTGGGATGCGCAAGCCACGGATCGATATGGTGGTAGGTGGGTTTAGGCAAATCTTCATATTTCTGTGATGCCAATGGCGATTTTTATGGCTTGTAAATTCAACAATATCTCTAAGCCCTTCATGTGAAAGTTTCATGGCAAGATGAAGTCGTTTTTTATTTTCACAATTTTTGAACTTTTATGGTTCGGGATTTTTAAAAAATTTTTGAAAGGAGTTTGGGCCCCAAACTTGGTAGACGTGATCCTTGTATTTTGTTGGCATGCACAAAAAAATTTAGCTAAAAACTCGAAGTGTACAGGATTTTGTGACCATTTGAAAAAAAGGTGTCCCCATTTCGACACTTTAATGGCTACTGGCAGCAAACCTGTAAAATTCAAATGCTCTTAAGGGGTGTGAGTTCTCGAGGTTTGATGAGGGATAGGGGCCATATAGGGCCAAGTACCAGCACCATCGCAAATCATGTGCGTACACCCCCCCCCAATCCACAATGCGTCGGTAATCCGAATGCCGACATGGTGCCTCGGCAAATGTGGCCCAGCAATGCTCGGCCATGGTGCTCACGCTCGACGACCAAATGAATATGCGACAAGTACCCATGCCGACCCACGAACGAGCGTGCGGTGCGCTCAGCGACCAGAAGGCAGGATGCGCAGCGGGGATCAGGTCGGGTCCCTGCGTGCTGCCGATCTGCTGCACAACCCTCGTTCTGGTCCGATCTTAAACTAGGAATGAACTCCGTATGCCTAAGCCAACCAACGAAACGAGCGGGCGGGCGGGCACTAAGCCGGCCAGAGAAGTGGGATGCGCAAGTCGTGGATCGATAGGGTGGTAGGTGGGTTTAGGCACATCTTCATATTTCTGCCATGCCAATGCCATTTTTATGGCTTATAAATTCATACAATGGTCCCTTAAACCTTCATGTGAAGTTTCATGGCAAGATGACTCATTTTCTATTTTTCATGATTTTTAAAACTTTTAACGGTTTGTGATTTTTTTAAAATTTTTTCGGAAGGAGTTTTGTCCCCAAACTTGGTATACATGATCCTTGTATTTTTGTTGGCATACACAAAAAAATTCAGCTAAAAACTCGAAGTGTACAGGATTTTGTGACAATTTGAAAAAAGTGTCCCCATTTCAGACACTTTAATGGCTACTGGCAGCAAACCTGCAAAATCTCAAATGCTCTTTAAGGGGGTGTGAGTTCTCGAGGTTTGATCAGGGATAGGGGGCTAATATAAGGGCCAAGTACTAGCACCCATCGCACATCATGTGCTCACACCCCCCACCCCCCAATCGTCAGAACCTTATGCCGTCGGTTAGGTTCACCGGCGATGCTCCGATGATGGTGCCCTGGGCGAAAAAAAAATGTGGCACTAGCACATGCCCAAGCCCAACATGTGCACTCTAACCCTCGGTTCGATCCAATCTTACACTGGAAATGGAAATGGACTCCATATGCTTAGACTGGGAATGAACTCCGTATGCTTGTGAGACCAAGGCCTGGCATACAAGCTATCCGTACCACATCCAGAAGGGCCCAAAGTGCTGGACATGCAAGGGAAGCTTCTGGAAACAGACAGGAGCATCCTGGCAGATTTGGTTGACCTTGAAAATCAGGAGTTAGCATCCTAATTGATTGTAATCCCATGATTTTAGCCTTTATTCTAGGGATATGCCATTAAGTTGTAGCTGGAGCCTCAACTATAAATAGAGGGCTGCTCCACCCTCATTTGTACACCATTAAACACTTCTGTTTCAGTGAATATAAGAGCATTTCCAAAATTTTGTCTTCTTATCCTATTTTTCTTTAACTTGCGTAATCAGCCCTGCCCATTGTTCTAGTGCCCGCACGCTTGTGTTTGAGGCTGACTTAGGCACAAAGGAGGAGATTCCAAGCCTAAGGCCGCACAGATTTTGAGTCTAAGGTTGGAGCCCATGACAGTTGGTATCAAAGCAAGTTTGATTCTGCGTGTTTGTGTTGTGCAGGTTAGATCGTGATTGAGGAGATGGCATCCCAAAGTGACATTGCTAGCCAACAACCAGAGGCCCAGGAGCATGGCTGGGGAAGAGGCAAGAAAGCCAGTTCTAGAGATATCTTGTCTATCATGGACGGTAGGCTAGCCAAGGTAGAGGTGACCATAGGTGACATGGGGGAGAAGCTTGAGGAAGTAGAGACTCACATTGCATCACTAGACTCCATGGGGGAGGAGATCCAAAGTGAGCTAGAAGCTGCTCTCAACAAAGGCTTGGATGTGTTCACCAAAAAGAACCAGACCTTGGAGGCTGAAGTGCGAACCTTGTGCGATGGCATGGAGGCCATGCGCCAGTGGATGGAAGAGCTTACTAGTGAGCTCGTTACTTGCAAGACTGTCATTGGGAATGACATGTTTGCTAGAGTGTCCAAATCCAGATTGGATGTCCCCAAGCCTAAGGAGTTTAAGGGGACTAGGGCGGCCAAGGAAGTAGACAACTACCTTTGGGGTATGAAGCAGTACTTCCAGGCCATGGGCATGCAAGACGAGGCGATAAAGGTAAGCACCGCTACTATGTATCTCACTGATGTAGCCTTATTGTGGTGGAGGTGCAAGTGTGATGATGTCAGATGTGGGAGTGCCAAGATTGGAACCTGGGCAAAGTTCCAAAAGGTGTTCAGAGAATAATTTTACCCGGAGTATGCGATGATGAGGCACAGGCAAAGTTACGCAGGTTGAGCCAGTAAGGGGACATAAGGTAGTATGTCCAAAAATTCTCTGAACTGATGCTACAGATCTCGGATCTAGGCGAGAAAGACACATTCTTTGCTTTCATGGATGGGCTGAAGCCATGGGTGAAGCATGAGCTACAAAGGAGAGGACTTCATGACTTGGCTAAAGCCATGACTACTACTGAGGCCTTGATAGAGTTCAAGCCTCTGAACAAGTTCAAGTCTTCCAAGCCCAAGGGTAAGGGCAGGGACGATAGGGACCAGAAAAAGTAGTCCAAGGGGAAGGACCATGACCGGGAGTCCAAGGATGGAGACCGAGACCGTTCAACCAAGGATGGCGAGAGGAAGCCACTAGCAGGCAAGTGGAAAGCAAAGGGGGATCGAGAGCCACTAGCATGCTACATATGTGAAGGGAGCCACATAGCACGTAATTACCTGCAGAAGGGCAAGCTGGCTGCTATAGACAAGGAGTCTGACGAGGAGCCAGAGTCAGGGGCAGAAAAGCTTGGGTCGTTGGTGCTCAATTTTGTCCAGAGTAAGGGGAACCGCAAGCTAAAGGGCTTGATGTTTTTGGATCTGATGGTTACGGGTCAGAAGGTGAGCGCACTGGTAGACACAGGTGCCTCACATCTTTTTATTTTAGGTGATGGAGCCTAGAAGCTCAGACTAAAGGTGTAGAAAGGGATTGGTACCATTAAAACAATGAACTCGAAAGAAGTTCCAGCCATTGGAGTAGCACGGGGAGTGGAGTTGCAACTTGGAGACTGGAAAGGCAAGGAGACCATTGAGGTAACACCCCTTGACGACTATGAGTTTGTGATTGGGTTGGATTTCCTTGTTTGGATTGACGTCCTCCTTGTGCCTTTTACCGATTGTGTTTGCATCTTGGATGCATGGTGCCAATGCCTAGTGCCATTGAGAAGAGGGTCTGGAGTTGGGTCGCGGGTGGTGTCAGCCATCCAATTTGCCAAGGCAATAAGCAAACAAGAAGACACCTTCTTGGTAGCCCTGAAATATGATGAGCCAAGGGAGAAGGAGACCGAGTCACCCTTAGAGGTGCTAAAGGTGCTGAAGACCTTTAGTGATGTGATGCCTACAAAGCTACCTAGCAAGCTACCACCTAAGAGGGAGGTGGACCACAAGATCGAGTTGGTGTCCGAGGCCAAGCCACCAGCCAGAGCCCCTTATGGAATGTCTCCACCAGAGTTGGAAGAGTTAAGGAAGCAGCTCAAGGAGTTAGTTGATGCTGGCTTCATCAGGCCATCGAAGGCACCCTATGGTGCATCGATTCTATTTCAGCACAAGCATGATGGGTCGTTGCAGTTGTGCATAGACTACCGGGCCTTGAACAAGCTGACCATCAAGAACAAGTACCCCATCCCACTCATTGCGGACTTGTTCGATCAACTTGGGAGCGCAAGGTGGTTCACCAAGCTGGATTTGAGGTCAGGCTACTATCAAGTCAGGATCGCAGAGGGAGATGAGCCAAAGACAGCATATGTCACTCGGTATTGTTCCTATGAGTTCTTGGTGATGCCTTTCGGACTCACGAATGCCCCAACAACATTCTGCACCCTTATGAACAAGGTACTTCAGTCATTCCTTGATCGGTTTGTTGTGATTTATTTGGATGACATTGTGATCTACAGCCAGACTTTGGGAGAGCATGTAGACCACTTGAGACAGGTGTTCGAGGTGTTGCAGGTGCACAAGCTGTTTGTCAAGAGGGAGAAGTGCTTATTCGCCCATCAGGAGATCCCGTTCCTAGGCCACATAGTGGGAGGTGGCAGGATACGCATGGATGAAGGCAAGATACATGCCATCCTGGAGTGGCAACTACCAGCCAAAGTCACTGAGTTGAGATCATTCCTTGGGCTGGTTAACTACTACAGATGCTTCATCAAAGGTCACTCAACAATAGCCACGCCATTGACTGACTTGTTCAAGAAAGGGAGAGCATGGGAGTGGAGCGTAGGGTGCCAGAAAGCCTTTGACAGGTTAAAGTGGGCTGTGATTGAAGAGCCAGTCTTGCCCTTGCCAGACCATGTCAAGCCGTATGAAGTGCATACGGATGCATCAGACTTTGCCATAGGGGGCGTGTTGATGCAAAAGGGATGTTCAATCGCGTTTGAGAGTAAGAAGCTGAATGAGACTGAATGCAAGTACATGGTCTAAGAGAAGGAGATGACTGCAGTGGTGCACTACTTGAGCACTTGGCACCATTACCTGTTGGGGTCGAGGTTCATGGTGAGGATGGACAATGTGGCGACCAGCTACTTCCAGACGCAGAAGAAGCTGTCCCCCAAGTAGACGAGATGGCAAGATTTTCTTATAGAATTTGATTTCCAAATAAAGTACAAGCCAGGACGGGTGAACCTAGTGGCAGACGCCCTAAGTAGGAAGGCTAACCTTGCTACCATTAGCCAACCAGAGGGGTCACTGGTGCCACGCATCAAGGAGGGACTTGCTTATGATCCTACAACCAAGGCTTTGATGGAGTACGCCCAGCAAGGTAAGACTGGGCAGTTTTGGTTACAGGATGGTTTGTTGTACACCAAGGGCAGTAAACTGTTTGTGTCGCAGCACGAAAAGATCCATAAGGAAGTTTTGCAAGAATGTCATGATTCAAGGTGTGCTGGACACCCTACAGTGAGCCACACCTTGGCGTTGATCGAGGATCAGTACTACTGGCTACACATGAGGGACGATGTAAAGGCCTATGTGAAGACTTGTCTTGTGTGCCAATAGGACAAGGTGGAGCTCAAGAAACCAGGCGGTCTCTTGGAGCCATTGCCAGTGCCAGAGCGACCATGAGAGAGTTTCTCTGGACTTTATAGTTGGTCTACCCAAGACAGAGGGGTTTGGAAGCATCATGGTAGTGGTGGACAGGTTTTCCAAGTATGGAATTTTCATTCCAGCAACCAAGGAGTGCCCAACTGAGGAGGCAGCTTGATTGTTCCTGAAGAACATGGTTAAGTACTAGGGAGTGTCGAGGACCATTGTTAGTGGTCAGGACGGGCGGTTCATGCGCAGGTTTTGGACTGAGTTGTTCAAGCTATTGGGGTCAGACTTGAACTTTTCCACCAGCATACATTCGTAGACCGATGGGTAGACAGAATGAGTGAATGGACTATTGGAGGTCTACCTCAGGCACTATGTGAGTGCCATACAAAGGGACTAGCCAAAGCTGCTAGATAGTGCACAGTTTTCCTACAACTTGCAAAGGAACGAGGCAACGAACCAGAGCCCATTTGAGGTTGTGACAGGACAACAACAACTAACACCTGGTTCGATTGCTGCAGGTTATACAGGGTTGAATCCAGCAGCATACAAGTTTGGCAAGGCATGGCAGGAGCAAATTGACTTGGCTAGAGTTTGTCTACACAAGGCAACCAAGAGCTCGAAGAAATGGGCAGACCAGAATAGGCGGGACGTGCAGTTCCAGGTTAGAGACTTGGTGTTGGTAAAGCTGCATCACATTGTGCACCACAGAGGGCTGCATAAAGGCCTAGTCCAGAGGTATGAAAGACCTCTTCGAATAGTCAAGAGGGTAGGCAAGGTTGCCTACAAGCTGGATATGCCACCCAAGCCAAGGGTACACCAGGTGTTCCACATGAACATGCTCAAGTCGTTCCATGAGGATGAGGGAGATCTAGGACGGACAGAGTCAAAGTGTGCGCCATTGGAAGCAAGGGCCTCATATGAGAAGGAGGTCCACAGCATCATAGCTGATCGGGAGGTGAGACAGAAGAACTATCAACCAAGACATAAGTACTTGGTACGCTGGAAGGGACTTCCAGATAGTGAGGTGAGTTGGGAACCAGCAGAGGACTTATGGCAGTTCGAGGACCAGATCAGGCAGTACCATGCAGAAGACGCAACGAGGGCATTGCACAATCAGGTGGGGGAGAATGTCACACCCTGGGCGGACACGCCAGGCACATCAGGCAGACTAGCAGGTGAGCCAGAGGTTGAGGCCCGCAGACCAGTCGTGCTGGTGGGTATCTATGTGCAAAGCCTAGCAAACAAGCTCGGAACACCCGTCCGACTTACAGGCCAGCCCGTGAGACCAAGGCCTGGCATACAAGCTGCCCACACCACATCCAGAAGGGTCCAAGGTGCTGGACACGCAGGGGAAGCTTCTGGAAACAGGCAGGAGCATCCTGGCAGATTTGGTTGACCCTAAAAATCAGGAGTTAGCATCCTGATTGATTGTAATCCCATGATTTTAGCCTTTATTCTAGGGATATGCCATTAAGTTGTAGCTGGAGCCTCAACTATAAATAGAGGGCTACTCCACCCTCATTTGTACACCATCAAACATTTTTGTTTCAGTGAATACAAGAGCATTTCCAGAATTCTGTCTTCTTATCCTGTTTCTCTCTTAACTTGCATAATCAGCCCTTCCCGTTGTTCTAGTGCCCGCACGCTTGTGTTTTAGGCTGACTTAGGCACAAACGAGGAGATTCCAAGCCTAAGGTCGCACGGATTCTAAGTCTAAGGTCGGAGCCTGTGACACCTGCGTGCTGCCGATCCTACTACCATAACCCTCGGTCCAATCCGATTTTAGACTAGGAATGAACTCCGTATGCCTAAGCCAACCGACAAAATGAGTGGGCTGGCGGGCACTACGTCGGCCAGAGAGTGAGATGCATAAGCCGTGGATCGATAGGGTGGTAGGTGGGTTTAGGCACATCTTCATATTTTCTGTCATCCCAGTGCCATTTTTATGGCATGTAAATTCATACAATGGTCCCTTAAGCCTTCATATGAAGTTTCATGGCAAGACGACCCCTTTTCTATTTTTCACGATTTTGGAAACTTTTTACGGTTCGATATTTTTTAAAAATTTTTTCAGAAGGAGTTTTGGCCCTACACTTGGTAGACATGATCCTTGTATTTTTGTTGGCATGCATAAAAATATTTAGCTAAAAACTCGAAGTGTACAGGATTTTGTGACTAATTGAAAAAAGTGTCCCCATTTTAGACACTTTAATGGCTACAGGTAGCAAACCTGTAAAATCTCAAATGCCTTTTAGGGGGGTGTGAGTTCTCGAGGTTTGATGAGGGATAGGGGGCCAATATAAGGGCCAAGTACCAGCACCCATCGTACATCATGTGCGCACACCCCCCGCCCCGCAATCGCCCGAACCCCAATGCCGTTGGTTAGGTTCTCCAGCGATGCTCCGACGATGGTGCCCTGGGCGAAAAAAAATATGGCACCAACACATGCTCGAGCCCAGCATGTGCACCCGCAACCCTCGGTCTGGTCCAATCTTACACTAGGAATGAACTCCATATGCTTAGACTGGGAATGAACTCCGTATGCCTAAGTCAACCCACGAAATGAGCGTGCGGGCGCTCAGTCGGCCAGAGGGGCAGGATGCCCAAGTCGAGGATCAGCTGGGTCCCCCCTTGCATGCTACTGATCCTGCTACCATAACCCTCAGTCTGATCCAATCTTAGACTGGAATGAACTCCATATGCCTAAGCCAACCGACGAAATGAACGGGCGGGCGGGCACTACGCCGGCTAGAGAGGCGGGATAAGCAAGCCGTGGATCGATAGGGTGGTAGGTGGGTTTTGGCACATCTTCATATTTTTGCCATCCCATTGCCATTTTTATGGCTTGTAAATTCATGCAATAGTCCCTTAAGCCTTCATGTGAAGTTTCATGGCAAGACGACTCGTTTTCTATTTTTCATGATTTTTGAAACTTTTTACAGTTCGAGATTTTTTTAAAATTTTTTCAAAAGGACTTTTGGCCCCAAACTTGGTAACATGATCCTTGTATTCTTGTTGGCATGCAAAAAAAATTCAGCTAAAACTCAAAGTGTACAGGATTTTGTGAGCATTTGAAAAAAGTGTCCTCATTTCAGACACTTTAATGGCTACTGGCAGCAAACCTGTAAAATCTCAAATGCTCTTTAAGGGGTGTGAGTTCTTGAGGTTTGATGAGGGATAGGGGGACAATATAAGGGCCAAGTACCAGCACCCATCGCACATCATGTGTGCACTCCCCCCCGCCCCCCCAATCGCCGAAACCACAATGCCATCGGTCAGGTTCTCCGACGATGCTACGGCGATGGTGCCCCGGGCGGAAACAAATGCGACCCCAGCACATGCCCGAGCCCAGCATGTGCACCCGCAACCCTTGGTCTGGTCTGATCTTACACTGGGAATGAACTCCATATGCTTAGACTGGGAATGAACTCCGTATGCCTAAGTCAACCCACGAAACGAGCATGCGGGTGCTCAACCGACCAGAGGGGCAGGATGCGCAAGCCGGTCGGGTCCCCCCCTGTGTGCTGCTGATCCTACTACCTTAACCCTTGGTCTGGTCCAATCTTAGACTAGGAATGAACTCCATATGCCTAAGCCAACTAACGAAATAAGCGGGTGGGCGGGCACTACGTTGGCTAGAGAGGCGGGATGCGCAAGCCATGGATCGATATGGTGGTAGGTGGGTTTAGGAAAATCTTCATATTTCTGCCATGACGATGCCATTTTTATGGCTTGTAAATTCATACAATGGTCCCTTAAGCCTTCATGTGAAGTTTCATGGCAAGACGACTCGTTTTCTTTTTTTCACGATTTTCCAAACTTTTTACGGTTCGAGATTTTTTTAAAATTTTTTCAAAAGGAGTTTTTGCCCCTACATATGGTAGACGTGATCCTTGTATTTTTGTTGGCATGCATAAAAAAATTCAGCTAAAAACTTGAAGTGTATAGGATTTTGTGACCATTTGAAAAAAGTGTCCCCATTTAGACACTTTAATGGCTACTAGCAGCAAACCTGTAAAATCTCAAATGCTCTTTAAGGGAGTGTGAGTTCTCGAGGTTAGATGAGGGATAGGGGGCCAATATAAGAGCCAAGTACCAGCACCCATCGCACATCATGTGAACACACCCCCTCCCCCCTAATCGTCAGAACCCCAATGCCGCTGGTCAGGTTCTCCAGGGATGCTCCGACGATGGTGCCCCGGGCACAAAAAAAATGTGGCACTAGCACATGCCCGAGCCTAGCATGTGCACCCGCAACCCTCGGCCCGGTCCGATCTTACACTGGGAATGAACTCCATATGCTTAGACTCGAAATGAACTCCGTATGCCTAAGTTAACCCATGAAACGAGCGTGCGGGCGCTCAGCCGGCCAGAGGGGCAGGATGCGCAAGTCGTGGATCGACCGTGTCCCCCTCTGTGTGTTGTTGATCCTGCTGCCACAACCCTCAGTCCGGTCCAATCTTAGATTGGGAATGAACTTTGTATGGCTAAGCCAACCGACGAAAAGAGCGGACGGGCGGGCACTACGCCCGCCAAAGAGGCGGGATGCGCAAGCCATGGATCGATAGGGTGGTAGGTGGGTTTAGGCACATCTTCATATTTCTCCATGCCAATGCCATTTTTATGGCTTGTAAATTCATACAATGGTCCCTTAAGCATTCATGTGAAGTTTCATGGCAAGACGACTCGTTTTCTATTTTTCATAATTTTTTAAACTTTTTATGGCTCGAGATTTTTTTAAAATTTTTTCAGATGGATTTTTGGCCCCAAACTTGGTAGACATGATCCTTGTATTTTTTTTGGCATGCAAAAAAAAATCAGCAAAAAACTTGAAGTGTATAGGATTTTGTGACCATTTGAAAAAAGGGTCCCATTTCAGACACTTTAATGGCTACTGGCAGCAAACCTGTAAAATCTCAAATGCTCTTTATGGGGGTGTGAGTTCTCGAGGTTTGATGAGGGATAGGGGGCCAATATAAGGGCAAGTACCAGCACCCATCGCACATTGTCGTAACGGTTTTGGGACCGCCAGACGTAAAAGTGATGTTTTAAAATAGAGAAAAATAAATAAAAAGTGGAGTCGCCACCAATCTTTGTTAGGGTGTGATTGGCCACCCAAAAGTTTATCTTTTTAATAAAACTATAAAACAGATTTAAAATTTATCAAAAAGATAATTTCGGTCTACGAAAAACCAGGTTGGGTCCAGGAGTCAGTTACGCATGGGGAAGGATTAGCACCCCCACAACGCCCATAAATTGGTACCATTTAATTATGCGCTCTTTTCGGTGTTGGATAAAAATGATTTTAATTTGAAATTTAACACTAATTCCCTTCACTTGAATAAAATTTTGCTAAAATATTTATTTAGAAATATTGAGAAAATCTTTAAGTTAAAGAATTATCTTAAAATTCTCCAACATCTAGGCAGAATTTAAAATAACTCTTTTTACTTAAGATTTAACACAATAATCCATAAAATAAAATAACAATCTTTATAGAAAATAATTGTTAGTGACTCTCCAACATCTAGGCAGAGTACCAAGAATTATTTCTTTCGGAATGTTATTTTTATTTTATTTTATAATATCATAATTTTTTTTAAAAAGTAGTACAAATAAAAATTAAAGATAGAATAGTACATATAAATACTAATAATAACATGCTAATGTGTGTATGTCAATGAATGTTATGTAAAATGAAATGTAATTTAAAAGTTGGATTCTTAAGTATAATAAGACAACCCTAACTCTCCAACATCTACGCAGAGCTTAGGTGCGACTGTTTATATTTAAGCTCCCAATTTACTATTATACTTTGTATTTATTAATCTTATTGTTGATGCAAATTAAGAAATCATGTGAAAAGACTTAACGAAGCAAAATTTTCTAAATACCCCATCATCTAGGCAGCATTCGGGAACAAATTGCTTCAAATAGAATTTTCACACTTGTCTTTAGGATTTTTAGGACTTTGGATTTTAAGAGGTTTTGAATTTTATGGGATTTTAGATTTTTAGGGGTTTTAAAAACTTAGGATTTTGAAAATTAAAAATTAGTGTTTAAGATTTAAGTAAAACGCGAACATCTCTAAAAATCCCATCATCTAGGCGGACTTCCGGAGCAAGTTCAATTTTTTATAATTTTCAAAACTAATTAAAAATTTCTTATGTGTTTTTTTATGAAAATTTATTCATAATAATTCCCCAACATCTAGGCGGAATTATCTTTTAGAAAAATATTTTTATTCCCTCAACATCTAGGCAGGGAAAATAATAATAATAATAATAAAATATTTTTTTTGAACATTTTAATATATTTTTTAACTATTATTTGGTTTTCAATTTTATTATTATTAAAACAATTAAACATTTATTCTATAAATTTAAAAATTTATCATGCATAATATAAAAATATACTTAAAATAACAAAAATAATAATATAAAAAAATTAGAAATTAAAAAAAAAATTTTTTTACTGAATCGGACACGGTCAACGGTCCGATCAATGCTGTCTGGACCGGTTCATGCGATTCGATAGGTGGTTTGGGCGGTCCAGTGTTCGGACCGACTCAGACCGGCTCACTGAACCGGTTCAAGGTTGGATGAAGCGGGTTGACGGGTCGGTTTACGCGGATCTCGAGTCAGATTCAGATCCACGTGCGGATCCTTTTTGGTTAAAACGGTGTCGTTTTGGGTCTTTCCCTAAACGACGTCATTTTGAGTTTTGCTTTACTATATATAGCTGAAGATTTTTTTTGGTTCATTTTTTTTGTTTCAAAAAAAAAAGGGAGAGAAGGAGAGAGAGAGCTGGGGAGAGGTCTGGCCGTCCACCGTTCGGTCTCGTCGGTGATCGAAAAATGCCAAAATACTTCCAGAAGCGCTCTTCAATGCTCTCTTTCAAGATCTGACCTCTTTTTTGTCGAAAACAGCCCCGATCAGCATAGCTCGAGGCTCAAAGTTTTTGTTTTCAATTTTTTTTTGTTTCTTTTGTTGAAGCAAGACTGATATATTTTCTTGCTTTTGTAGGTAGCTTCGGCGCTGGGTTCCTCCCTGCAGGGAGGACTGTGGTTTTTGTTTTTTTTTGTAGTTTTTTTTTTACAGAATCTCCCCCTCCTTCTTCTCTGTCCGTTTTGGCTTTGCTATGAGCTCTATTTATAGAGCTCCAGCCATATGTGTTTGGAGGGAAGGGCATGGGGCTCGATCACGGGATGTAAACATGAGCCCGTCTCTTTATTTTTTCTGTATTTTCTGGTAGTAAGGTAGGATGAACAGGGTATGTGATGGGTGGTGGGCCTGGTGGCAGTGGTGCCAGGGATGGCACCACTGCCATCCTCAATTATTTTTTTTTTTTTTTTGTTTTTTTGTATTATTTTTTGGTATTTATTTTTTTTGTATTTCGTATAATATTATTATTTTTATTTTTGAGGACAAAATTGATGTCAACAGCTGCCCCTCTTTGCACATTACTGAGAATCAGGAATAGGGCAAAGACAAAGACAACGATTTTGTCCGAAAACGGATCGTGAATTTTTTTTTAAACAAAACAATTGGGATGACACCGCAAGTTTAAAAAAAATAATAAATCGATCGAGATAACACACGTGAATCAAAATTATGCCCGGAGATCTTACAGAATAGACTGGGATAACATCGCAGTCAAAAGATAAAGAATCGATCGGGATAACACCGCGAATCGAAATTATGTTCGAAGGTCTTACAAAATCGACTGGGATAACATCGTAAGTCAAAAGATAAGAAATCGATCGGGATAACACCGCGAATCAAAATTATGCTCAGAGGTCTTAAGAATCATACCTGAAGGTCTTATAGAATCATGCCCGGAGGTCTTATAGAATCGACTGGAATAAAATCATAAGTTGAAAGATAAGGAATCGATCGGGATAACACCGCGAATCGAAATTATGCCCGGAGGTCTTAGAAATCATGCTCGAAGGTCTTACAGAATCATGCCTGGAGGTCTTACAGAATTGACTCGGGTAACATCGCAAGTCAGAAATAAAAAATCGATCGGGACAACACCGCAAATCGAAATTATGCCCGGAGGTCTTACAAATCTCAAAATCTTTGAATGCTCCTTATAATCAGAAGCGATGAAACTGTAAAATTTGAAAATCTTTTAATCTTGAAAGTCATGCGCAGAGGCTTTTAGAGATTATGCCCGGAGGTCTTACAAATCTCAAAATCTTTAAATGCTCCTCATAATCAGAGGCGATGAAACTTTAAAATTTGAAATTTTTTTTTGAAAATGTTTTTTTTTCAATCAGATTTAATGAATGCAATCAATGATACAAATGTCCATCTTGATCAAATGATGCTAATGGAAATGTTGATAAAAATATAAATTTCAATGCAAATGCAAGGATGCGAATGCTTGATGCAACTATATTTGACAATGACAATGTTCTTTTCATGTAAATGCTTCTACAAATACCTTTTCTTAGGATGCGGATGCCATAGTTGTGCAAATATGAAAAATTTTTTTTATGGTGCGAATGCAAATATCTTGTGCAAGTGCAAATGCAAGTGATGCAAATGCAAATGTCTTTCTTGTAGTACAGATGCAAGTGATGCAAATGCAAATATCCCTTTCATGATGCACAGATAAGCGATGCAAATTTGAATATCTCTTTTTTTTTTAGGTTAAATGTCTTTCTCATGATACAAGTAATGCAAATGCAAGATCTTTCAAAAGGTTATGTATCGAGAAATTTTATTATGGATAGAACTTTGAAACTCTAAAACTTCTTTTGGGGCTAAATAAACTTGGCTTAAATTTATTGAAGGCCAGCTAAACTGGGCTTAAATCTTCATTTGAAGCCAGATAAACTAGGTTTAAAACCTCATTGATGGCCAGATGAACTGGGCTTAAAGCTTCATTAATGGCCAGATAAACTGGGCTTAAAGTTTCATTGAGAGCCAGATAAACTGGGCTTAAAGCTTCATTAATGGCCAGATAAACTAGGCTTAAATATCATTGATGGCCAGATAAACTGGGCTTAAATCTTCATTTGAGGCCAGATAAACTGGGCTTAAATTTTCATTGATGGCCAGATAAACTGGGCTTAAATTTTATTTTATTTTATTTTATTTTTTTAGAATTTGGTGATCCCTATCAAAAATGAAAAAGGTGAGGATTTTCTTTCCAAATGGATGTAATAGTTTTGTAGATAGCGATGTTGATTCAAAAGGTTCCAATCCTTGAAGGGAGTGAAAGAGGCATGCAAGCTCACAAATGAAACACAAGCTTTTCTAAAAGCATGAATTCCTTGAAAATCAAACATATTCAACATTTTTCTTAGTCTCCAAATGCGACATTTTGATATATGTTAAGATCAGCTGTAAGGGCTTAAGATTTTAAAGGGTTATTTGGGAATAATCAACCCATCTCAGACTTCTATGGCTTTGATATTTTAGATCTTTCAAAAGGTTTGGCTTTACTTTTGTTTAGCATCCACCATACTTAGCATCAGGAGTGACCTTTCAGGGTTGGCTCTAGACTGCCCTTTTGAGGGTTTTCACCCTAGAGCCACATTTATTTCTATTTTTCTCTTTTTTTTTTTACACACCATGCACTTGAGAATTCAAATCTAATCCAAAAGAGGAAAAGAATTTTTTTCAAAAAGGAAAACTCAAAAAATTAATGTTCATTTTTCAAGAGAAACTCTTCAAGTTTAAGCTTTCATGCCTGATCCAATATGGACTTTTCAAAGGTTGTAATGTAGGTTAAGGTTCATGGTCGCCAAAGAAAAGGATAAAAAGGCCCAAAACAACTATTTAAGGGTATTTGAAACTAAGGATCATTTTTCATTGGAAGGATACACTCTAAGGTATATTCTATTTTGTGCTTTCCACCAATTCATTTCTTTCCCTTTTTTTTTATTCTTCCTTTCCTTTTTTTTACACCCTTTCACTGAGTGGATTCAAAACTTTTATGAACTTTTATACTGGGTTTGTGCCCCTATCACATGAGATTCCATTAGACATTCTCATTCTTATCCTTCAAACGTATTTCTTTTTTTTTGTTTTTTTTTTCACAAATATGAAAAGTGATCCTTAGTCAGGGTTTATTTTGAAAGAATTCAATCAAGCTCAAAGGGGTAACAAGAGATAAATTTTTATTTTTGTGAAGAGATAATGAAAGATGGCCATTTGTCACTTCAAGCATAAACACTTAAATTGAAGACTACTCTTCAGGAAAATGAACTTGGAAAAAGGTTTTTTTCTTTTTAATCTCAAAAAAAATTTTTTGTTTTTTTTTTTTCAAAACCTTGACTTTGTCATAACCTTTTTTGGATTTGCTCAAATTTTTTAGTGCATGATGTCATAACCAATTTTTTCTTCTTTTTTTTCTCTTTTTTTGTTGTTTTTATTTTTTTTATGCCCCATAGTTCACACCTAGATTCATTTTGCCAGTAACACGTTTCATGAAAGATGTCCCATTTTAGCAAACCACCCATAATGAAAGTAATTACAAAAGAAGGGTCATATGAAATGGATAAGAAAAAGATTATGTGGGGTAAACATGTTTAAGGTATCAAATGATCTAAGTTACTCCACAAAAAGAGAACAAAAGGGTTAATCATAACTCAAGTTGCCTTAGAGGTAATGAGATATTTCTTTTCTGACAAATATACCTCAAGACAAAGGATCAGGTTAATTTTGGGATAAAAAAACTGAAATGGTAGTATGCTTAAGTGTATTTTGGATTTGAAAATTTTGGAACTGCAGCATAATCTTATCATATTCAATTATCGCATTTGAATTCTAAAAAAAAAAAGTCATATAGACTTGATTTTCTAGGAACCACACATTTGTTAATGGCTGTTTCATTTGTTCATTGCCTTAGAAAAGAATATTGCCAACAGTATCAGGTGAAAATAAGGTTCACAAATTCGAATTTAAGGCTATCAAGGGGTCATGAATAATGACATGGGGTCAACTGAATGAGCAAATTGGCATTTAGGTATTTGAAAAATTTCTAATAGTGATCGCCAATTCATCTTAGACTCAAAACTTCATTTTTTCTTTTTTCTCTTTTTTTTTGTTTTTTTTTTCTCAAGAAAATTTCTCTAGCCTTGGTAGTTAACCACATGAGGCTTTATTCACATCTAATATCTTCCCTCTTTTTTTTTAAAAAAAAAAACCAACTATATATCGAAACTTACACAAAATAAAACACTATGATGCACAATGTTTGTTCATGCAATGCAAACCGTAAGACTTGACCAAAAAGAATTTATTATCTAGATCATACTATTGAGGTGATATTTAAAGTTACATAAACAAAAGTTTTCCCCTTGATGTTTCAACTTTAGCATCACTAACTTGCAACTTTACTACTATCAATCATCAAAACCACCAACTAGCTCTTTAAACTTTACAGATCTGCATCGATCAAAGCTTGAACTTTATCCTTGAAGGCAGTACAATTTTCTATGGAATGCCCCTTAACTCCATCATGAAATTCACATTTAGCATTAGGATCATACCACTTTGGGGGATATAAAATGCAACGTTTGTTTCATACGACCTTACCATTCTTGAATTTATATGCATGAAATGCAATGACATATTTACATGAATGATGAGATGTATTCCTATGACTAATGCAGCATATTTGTATGGAATGCATGAACCTATCAAGTGCATGTTATATTTTTACATGGAATACAATGCTTGTATTATGCCAACCTAGTGAAACTGACACTACCTTTTATGATGCATATGGAATGGGATACATGTATTATTTTTTATGATGTATGAAATGCAAAAGATGAAACAAAATAAAAAAAAATTTTAGAGGGAAAAACAAAATAACTAAGACATGAAAATTGATTTTTTTATTGGGCCAATAAACAAAGAATTTAAGAAAAATCTTTAATTTTTTTGAAAACCACTTTTTTTTTTGTTTTTTTGGCTTGTTGGATAATGCTTTAAAAAAAATCACTTTATTCTAAAATATTTTATGAAATTGCAAAATTTGAACAATTACCAAATGAATGAACTACATGTAAAGAGGAAATTTATATATATATATTTTTTAAGAAAATGCTTTTCTTTTGGTTATTTCTATAAAAAGATCGGCAAGATTCATATGGCTTACGATATGCTGGGTTAAGGTTTATGCATCTAACGGTTCCCAAACTATTCCTCACATCGTTGTCTAGATAGACTAGTAAGGTTCCCCAATCCTCACCCATTACAGGTTACTAACGGAAAGGGTTCAGTCTGAGTGGAAGTGTTTCACTAGCAAATGTGGAGGTTATCACCTCACGAGAGCGTAGCTACTTCACTTCCTCCTAAAAGGGAAAGAGCTCGGGTTTAGAGCTCATGCATGCGAATAAATATGCAAAGTGTGTGCAAAGTAATGTATTAATCAAAATAACATAAATAAATCATAAACACAAAATCAAAATAAAGTAATAGATAACAAGCAATTTATTTTATTTATTAACTTGTATGTATATTTTGAAAAATTAAAATAAAGAGAATTAAATTAAATATCAAATAAAACTAATTAAATTCAACAGTTATTAATAGCGTATAACTAAAATTTGGCCTGACTCTAAAAAATCCCCAGTGGAGTCGCCAAGCTGTCGTAACGGTTTTGGGACCGCCAGACGTAAAAGTGATGTTTTAAAATAGAGAAAAATAAATAAAAAGTGGAGTCGCCACCAATCTTTGTTAGGGTGTGATTGGCCACCCAAAAGTTTATCTTTTTAATAAAACTATAAAACGGATTTAAAGTTTATCAAAAAGATAATTTCGGTCTATGAAAAACCAGGTTGGGTCCGGGAGTCGGTTACGCATGGGGAAGGATTAGCACCCCCACAACGCCCATAAATTGGTACCATTTAATTACGCGCTATTTTCGGTGTTGGATAAAAATGATTTTAATTTGAAATTTAACACTAATTCCCTTCACTTGAATAAAATTTTGCTAAAATATTTATTTAGAAATATTGAGAAAATCTTTAAGTTAAAGAATTATCTTAAAATTCTCCAACATCTAGGCAGAATTTAAAATAACTCTTTTTACTTAAGATTTAACACAATAATCCATAAAATAAAATAACAATCTTTATAGAAAATAATTGTTAGTGACTCTCCAACATCTAGGCAGAGTACCAAGAATTATTTCTTTCGGAATGTTATTTTTATTTTATTTTATAATATCATAATTTTTTTAAAAAGTAGTACAAATAAAAATTAAAGACAGAATAGTACAAATAAATACTAATAATAACATGCTAATATGTGTATGTCAATGAATGTTATGTAAAATGAAATGTAATTTAAAAGTTGGATTCTTAAGTATAATAAGACCACCCTAACTCTCCAACATCTAGGCAGAGCTTAGGTGCGACTGTTTATATTTAAGCTCCCAATTTACTATTATACTTTTTATTTATTAATCTTATTGTTGATGCAAATTAAGAAATCGTGTGAAAAGACTTAACGAAGTAAAATTTTCTAAATACCCCATCATCTAGGCGGCATTCGGGAACAAATTGCTTCAAATAGAATTTTCACACTTGTCTTTAGGATTTTTAGGACTTTGGATTTTAAGAGGTTTTGAATTTTAGGGGATTTTGGATTTTTAGGGGTTTTAAAAACTTAGGATTTTGAAAATTAAAAATTAGTGTTTAAGATTTAAGTAAAACGCGAACATCTCTAAAAATCCCCATCATCTAGGCGGACTTTCGGAGCAAGTTCAATTTTTTATAATTTTTCAAAACTAAATTAAAAATTTCTTATGTGTTTTTTATGAAAATTTTTCAATAATAATTCCCCAACATCTAGGCGGAATTATCTTTTAGAAAAATATTTTTTATTCCCTCCAACATCTAGGCAGGGAAAAATAATAATATAATAATAAATTATTTTTTTGAACATTTATAATATATTTTTAACTATTATTTGTTTTCAATTTTATTATTATTAAAACAATTAAACATTTATTCTAACAAATTTAGAAATTTATCATGCATAAATATAAAAATATACTTAAAATAACAAAAATAATAATATAAAAAAATTAGAAAATTAAAAAAAAAAATTTTACCTGAACCGGACCGATCAACGGTCCGATCAGCGCTGGTTTGGACCAATCTGACCGGTTCTACGATTCAATAAGTGGTTCGGGCGGTCCAGTGGTTCGGACCAACTCAAATTGATTCACTGGACCGGTTCAAGGTTGGATGAAGCGGGTTGACGGGTCGGTTTGCACGGATCTCGGGTCAAATTCGGGTCCATGCATGGATCCTTTTTGGTTAAAACGACGTCATTTTGGGTCTTTCCCTAAACGACGTCGTTTTGAGTTTTTCCTTTACTATATATAGCTAAAGATTTTTTTTGGTTCATTTGGTTTCTGTTTCAAAAAAAAAAGGGAGAGAGGGAGAGAGAGAGCTTGGGGAGAGGTCTGGCCATCCACCGTTCGGTCACCGGGCCACCGCTCCGACCGTCACCTAGGTCACCGTTGGCGGTGGTCACTGGTGATCGAAAAATGCCAAAATACTTACAGAAGCGCTATTCAACGTGCTCTTTTAAGATCTGACCTCCTTTTTGTTTATTTTGTTGAAGCAAGACTGATCTATTTTCTTGCTTTTGTAGGTAGCTTTGGCGCTGGGTTCCTCCCTGCGGGGAGGACTGTGGTTTTTGTTTCTTTTTTGTAGTTTTTTTTGACAGAATCTCCCCTTCCCTCTTCTCTGTCCATTTTGGCTTCGCTATGAAGCTCTATGTATAGAGCTCCAGCCATACGTGTTTGGGAGGGAAGGCATATGGCTCGATCACGGGAATGTAAACATGAGCCTGCCTCTTTATTTCTTATGTATTTCCTGGTAGGTAGGGGGTAAGGATGAACCGGGTATGTGATGGGTGGTGGGGGCCTGGTGGCAGTGATGCCGGGGATGGCACCAATGCCATCCTCAATTATTTTTCTTTTTTATTTTTTTGCTATTTTTGTATTATTTTTTAGTATTTATTTTTTTTTGTTATTTGTAATAATATATATTTTTATTTTTACGGACAAAATTGGATGTCAACACACATCATGTGCCCACAAACCCCCCCGCCCCATTCATCGTCGGAAACCCCCATGCGCGGTCAGGTTCTCTAGCATGCTTCGGTGATGGTGCCTCGGGCGAAAAAAAATACGGCACCAGCACATGTTAGAGCCCAGCATGTGCACCCGCAACCCTCGGTCCGGTCTGATCTTACACTGGGAATGAACTCCGTATGCTTAGACAGGGAATGAACTCTGTATGCCTAAGTCAACCCACGAAACGAGCATACGGGCGCTCAGCCGGCCAGAGGGCCAGGATGCCCAAGTTGAGGATCGATCGGGTCCCCCCTACATGCTGTCGATCCTACTACCGTAACCCTCGGTTCGATCAAATCTTAGACTGGGAATGAACTCTGTATGCCTAAGCCAACCGACGAAACGAGCGAGCGGGCGGGCACTACGCCGGCCAGAGAGGCGGGATGCGCAAGTCGTGGATCGATAGGGTGGTAGGTGGGTTTAGGAACATCTTCATATTTTTGCCATGCCAATGCCATTTTTATGGCTTGTAAATTCATACAATGGTCCCTTAAGCCTTCACGTGAAGTTTCACGGCAAGACGACTCGTTTTCTATTTTTCACGATTTTTGAAACTTTTTACGGTTCAGGATTTTTTTTAAATTTTTTCAGAAGGAGTTTTGGCCCCAAACTTGGTAGACGTGATCCTTTATTTTTTTTGGCATGCACAAAAAAATTCAGCTAAAAACTCGAAGTGTACAGGATTTTGTGACCATTTGAAAAAAGTGTCCCCATTTCGGACACTTTAATGGCTACTGGCAGCAAACCTGTAAAATCTCAAATGCTCTTTAAGGGGGTGTGAGTTCTCAAGGTTTGATGAGGGATAGGGGGCCAATATAAGGGCCAAGTACCAGCACCCATCGCACATCATGTACGCACACCCCCCTCCTGCCCCCCAATCGCCGGAACCCCAATGCCGTCGGTCAGGTTCTCCGATGATGGTGCCCCAGGCGAAAAAAAAATGCGGCACCAGCACATGGCTGAGCCTAGCATGTGCACCCACATCCCTTGGTCTGGTCCAATCTTACACTGGGAATGAACTCCGTATGCTTAGAATAGGAATAATTCCATATGCCTAAGTCAACCTACGAAACGAGCGTGCGAGCGCTTAGCAGGCCAGAGGGGCAGGATGCACAAGCTGGGGATCGGTCGGGTCCCCCTCTATGTGCTGTCGATCCTACTATTGCAACCCTCAGTTCAGTCCAATCTTAGACTGGGAATGAACTCCGTATGCCTAAGCCAACCAATGAAACGAGTAGGCGGGCGGGCATTATGTAGGCCAGAGAGGCGGGATGCACAAGCCATGGATCGATAGTGTGGTAGGTGGGTTTAGGCATATCTTTATATTTTTTCCATGCCAATGCCATTTTTATGGCTTGTAAATTCATACAATGGTCCCTTAAGCCTTCATGTGAAGTTTCATGGCAAGACGACTCGTTTTCTATTTTTCATGATTTTTGAAACTTTTTACGGTTCGAGATTGCTTAAAAAAATTTTCAGAAGGAGTTTCAGCCCCAAACATGGTAGACATGATCCTTGTATTTTTTTTGGCATGCACAAAAAAATTCAGCTAAAAACTCGAAGTGTACAGGATTTTGTAACCATTTGAAAAAAGTGTCCCCATTTCAGACACTTTAATTGCTATTGGCAGCAAACCTGTAAAATCTCAAATGCTCTTTAAGGGGGTGTGAGTTGTTGAGGTTCGATGAGGGATAGGGGGCCAATATAAGGGCCAAGTACCAGCACCCATCGCACATCATGTGCGCACACCCCCCGCCCCCCCAATTGTCGAAACCCCAATGCTGTCGGTCAGGTTCTCCGACGATGGTGCCCCGGGAAAAAAAATGTAGCACCAACACATGCCCAAGCTCAGCATGTGCACCCACATCCCTTGGTCCGGTCTGATCTTACACTGGGAATGAACTTCGTATGCTTAGACTGGGAATGAATTTCGTATGCCTAAGTCAACCCACGAAACGAACGCGTGGGCGCTTAGCCGGCCAGAGGGGCAGGATGCCCAAGCTGGGGATCAGACGGGTCCCCCTTACGTGCTACCGATCTTGCTGCTACAACCATCGATCCAATCTGATCTTAGAATGGGAATGAACTCTGTATACCTAAGCCAACCGACGAAACGAGCGGGCGGGTGGGCACTACGTCGGCCAGACAGACGGGCTGCACAAGCCGTGGATCGATCAGGTGGTAGGTGGGTTTAGGCATATCTTCATATTTCTGCCATGCCAATGGTATTTTTATAGCTTGTAAATTCATACAATGGTCCCTTAAGCCTTCATGTGAAGTTTCATGGCAAGATGACTCGTTTTCTATTTTTCACGATTTTTGAAACTTTTTATGTTCGGGATTTTTTTAAAAATTTTTTCAGAAGGAGTTTTAGCCCTAAACTTGGTAGATGTAATCCTTGTTTTTTGTTGGCATGCACAAAAAAATTCAGCTAAAAAACTCGAAGTGTATAGGATTTTGTGACCATTTGAAAAAAGTGTCCCCATTTCAGACACTTTAATGGCTACTGGCAGCAAACCTGTAAAATCTCAATGCTCTTTAAGGGGGTGTGAGTTCTTGAGGTTTGATGAGGGATAGGGTGCCAATATAAGGGGCCAAGTACCAGCACCCATCACACATCATGTGCGCACACCCCCCGCCCCCCCAATCGCCAGAACCCCAATGCCGCGGATCAGGTTCTCCGACGATGGTGCACTGAGTGAAAAAAAATGCGGCACCAGCACATGCCCGAGCCCAGCATGTGCGCCCGCAACCCTTGGTCTAGTCTGATCTTACACTAGGAATGAACTCCGTATGCTTAGACTGGGAATGAACCCCGTATGCCTAAGTCAACCCACGAAACGAGCGTGCGGGCGCTTAGCCGGCTAGAGGGGCAGGATGCGCAAGCTGGGGATCGGTCGGGTACCCCTCTGTGTGATGCCAATCTTGCTACCGCAACCCTCAGTCTGGTCTGATCTTAGACTGGTAATGAACTTCGCATGCCTAAGCCAACCAACGAAATGAGCAGACGGGCAGGCACTACGTCGGCCAAAGAGGCGGGATGCGCAACCCGTAGATCGGTAGGGTGGTTGATGGGTTTAGCCACATCTTCATATTTTTGCCATGGCAATGCCATTTTTATGGCTTGTAAATTCATACAATGGTCCCTTAAGCCTTCACGTGAAGTTTCATGGCAAGATGACTCGTTTTCTATTTTCATGATTTTTGAAACTTTTTACTGTTCGAGATTTTTTTAAAATTTTTTCAGAAGGATTTTTGGCCCCAAACTTGGTAGACGTGATCCTTATATTTTTGTTGGCATGCAAAAAAAAATTCAGCTAAAAACTCATAGTGTACAGGATTTTGTGACCATTTGAAAAAAGTGTGCCCATTTCAGACACCTTAATGGCTACTAGCAGCAAACCTGTAAATCTTCAAATGCTCTTTAAGGGGTGTGAGCTTTTCGAGGTTTAATGAGGCATTGGGGCCAATATAAGGGCCAAGTACCAGCACCCATCGCACATCATGTGCGCACACCCCCCGCCCCCCCAATCGTCGGAACCCCAATGCCGCACCGGTCAGGTTTCTCCGACGATGGTGCCATGGGCAAAAAAAAAATACGGGCACCAGCAACATGCCTGAAGCCCAGCATGTGCACCCACAACCCTCGGTACGGTCCGATCTTACACTGGAATGAACTTCGTATGCTTAGACTGGTAAAAAACTCCATATGCCTAAGTCAACCCACAAAAAGAAGCGGTGGGCGCTCAGTCGGCCAGAGGGGCAGGCAATGCACAAGTCGGGATCGACCGGGTGCCCCCTTGCGTGCTGCCAATCCTACTGCTGCAGCCCTCAATCAGGTCTGATTCTTAGACTAGGAATGAACTCCGTATGCCTAAGCCAACCGATGAAACAAGCGGAGCGGGCGGGCACTACGTCGGCCGAGAGGCGGATGCATAAGCCGTGAATCGATAGGTGGTAGGTGGGTTTAGGCACATCTTCATATTTCTGCCATGCCAATGCCATTTTTATGGCTTGTAAATTCATACAATGGTCCCTTAAGCCTTCATGTGAAGTTTCATGGCAAGACGACTCGTTTTCTATTTTTCACGATTTTTGAAACTTTTTACGGTTCGGATTTTTTTAAAATTTTTTCAGGAGTTTTGGCCCAAACTTGGTAGACGTGATCCTTGTATTTTTGTTGGCATGCACAAAAAAATTCAGCTAAAAACTCGAAGTGTACAGGATTTTGTGACCATTTGAAAAAAGTGTCCCCATTTCAGACACTTTAATGGCTACTGGCAGCAAACCTGTAAAATCTCAAATGCTCTTTAAGGGGGTGTGAGTTCTCGAGGTTTGATGAGGGATAGGGGCCAATATAAGGGCCAAGTACCAGCACCCATCGCACATCATGTGCGCACCCCCCGCCCCCAATCGTCGGAACCCCAATGCCGTGGTCAGGTTCTCCGGATGCTCGGCGATGGTCCCGCCGAAAAAAAATGTGGCACCAGCACATGCCCGAGCCAGCATGTGCACCCACAACCCTCGTCGGTCGATCTTACACTGGGAATGAACTCCGTATGCTTAGACTGGGAATGAACTCCGTATGCCTAAGTCAACCCACGAAACAACGTGCGGGCACTCAGCCGGCCAGAGGGGCAGGATGCGCAAGCCGGGGATCACCGGGTCCCCCCTGCGTGCTGTCGATCCTGCTATGTAACCCTCATTGTCTGATCTTAGACGGGAATGAACTCCGTATGCCTAAGCCAACCGACGAAACGAGCGGGCGGCGGGCACTAGCCGGCCAGAGGCGGGATGCGCAAGCCATGGATCGATAGGGTGGTAGGTGGGTTTAGGCACATCTTCATATTTCTCCATGCCAATGCCATTTTTATGGCTTGTAAATTCATACAATGGTCCCTTAAGCCTTCATGTGAAGTTTCATGGCAAGACGACACGTTTTTTATTTTTCACGATTTTAAAACTTTTTACGGTTGGATTTTTTTAAAATTTTTTCAGAAGGGTTTTGGCCCCAAACTTGGTAGACGTGATCCTTGTATTTTTTTGGCATGCACAAAAAATTCAGCTAAAAACTCGAAGTGTACAGGATTTTGTGACCATTTGAAAAAAGTGTCCCCATTTCAGACACTTTAATGGCTACTGGCAGCAAACCTGTAAAATCTCAAATGCTCTTTAAGGGGGTGTGAGTTCTCGAGGTTTGATGAGGGATAGGGGGCCAATATAAGGGCCAAGTACCAGCACCCATCGCACATCATGTGTGCACACCCCCCCCCCCAATCACCGGAACCCCAATGCCGCTGGTCAGGTTCTCCGTGATGCTCCGCGATGGTGCCCGGGCAAAAAAATGCAGCACCAGCACATGCCCGAGCCCAGCATGTGCACCCACAACCCTCGGTCCGTCTGATCTTACATGGGAATGAACTCCATATGCTTATACTGGAATGAACTCGTATGCCTAAGTCAACCCACGAAACGAGCGTACGGGCGCTCAGCCTGCCAGAGGGGCAGGATGCAAGCCGGGGATCGATCGGGTCCCCCCATGTGTGCTGCCAATCTTGCTACCATAACCCTCAGTCCGGTCTGATCTTAGACTGGGAATGAACTCAATATGCCTAAGCCAACCG
>NW_019168015.1:2281325-2301199 GCF_002303985.1 Durio zibethinus | reverse complement strand
TTTTTTAAAAATTTTTTCAGAAGGAGTTTTGGCCCCAAACTTGGTAGACGTGATCCTTGTATTTTTTTTGGCATGCACAAAAAAATTCAGCTAAAAACTCGAAGTGTACAGGATTTTGTGACCATTTGAAAAAAGTGTCCCATTTCAGACACTTTAATGGCTACTGGCAGCAAACCTGTAAAATCTCAAATGCTCTTTAAGGGGGTGTGAGTTCTCGAGGTTTGATGAGGGATAGGGGGCCAATATAAGGGCAAGTACCAGCACCCATCACACATTGTCGTAACGGTTTTGGGACCGCCAGACGTAAAAGTGATGTTTTAAAATAGAGAAAAATAAATAAAAAGTGGAGTCGCCACCAATCTTTGTTAGGGTGTGATTGGCCACCCAAAAGTTTATCTTTTTAATAAAACTATAAAACGGATTTAAAGTTTATCAAAAAGATAATTTCGGTCTACGAAAAACCAGGTTGGGTCCGGAGTCGGTTACGCATGGGGAAGGATTAGCACCCCCACAACGCCCATAAATTGGTACCATTTAATTATGCGCTATTTTCGGTGTTGGATAAAAATGATTTTAATTTGAAATTTAACACTAATTCCCTTCACTTGAATAAAATTTTGCTAAAATATTTATTTAGAAATATTGAGAAAATCTTTAAGTTAAAGAATTATCTTAAAATTCTCCAACATCTAGGCAGAATTTAAAATAACTCTTTTTACTTAAGATTTAACACAATAATCCATAAAATAAAATAACAATCTTTATAGAAAATAATTGTTAGTGACTCTCCAACGTCTAGGCAGAGTACCAAGAATTATTTCTTTCGGAATGTTATTTTTATTTTATTTTATAATATCATAATTTTTTTAAAAAGTAGTACAAATAAAAATTAAAGACAGAATAGTACAAATAAATACTAATAATAACATGCTAATGTGTGTATGTCAATGAATGTTATGTAAAATGAAATGTAATTTAAAAGTTGGATTCTTAAGTATAATAAGACCACCCTAACTCTCCAACATCTAGGCAGAGCTTAGGTGCGACTGTTTATATTTAAGCTCCCAATTTACTATTATACTTTTTATTTATTAATCTTATTGTTGATGCAAATTAAGAAATCGTGTGAAAAGACTTAACGAAGTAAAATTTTCTAAATACCCCATCATCTAGGCAGCATTCGGGCAAATTGCTTCAAATAGAATTTTCACACTTGACTTTAGGATTTTTAGGACTTTGGATTTTAAGAGGTTTTGAATTTTAGGGGATTTTGGATTTTTAGGGGTTTTAAAAACTTAGGATTTTGAAAATTAAAAATTAGTGTTTAAGATTTAAGTAAAACGCGAACATCTCTAAAAATCCCCATCATCTAGGCGGACTTTCGGAGCAAGTTCAATTTTTTATAATTTTTCAAAACTAATTAAAAATTTCTTATGTGTTTTTTTATGAAAATTTATTCATAATAATTCCCCAACATCTAGGCGGAATTATCTTTTAGAAAAATATTTTTTATTCCCTCCAACATCTAGGCAGGGAAAATAATAATAATAATAATAAATATTTTTTTTAACATTTTTAATATATTTTTAACTATTATTTGTTTTCAATTTTATTATTATTAAAACAATTAAACATTTATTCTAACAAATTTAGAAATTTATCATGCATAAATATAAAAATATACTTAAAATAACAAAAATAATAATATAAAAAAATTAGAAAATTAAAAAAAAAATTTTTTTACCTGAACCGGACGGTCAACGGTCCGATCAGTGCTGGTCTGGACTGGTTCTGCGATTCGATAGGTGGTTCGGCGGTCCAGTGGTTCGGACCGGCTCAGACCGGTTCACTGGACGGTTCAAGGTTGGATGAAGCGGGTTGACGGGTCGGTTTACGCGGATCTCGATCGGGTCCACGCGCGGATCCTCTTTGGTTAAAACGGTGTCGTTTTGGGTCTTTCCCTAAACGACGTCGTTTTGAGTTTTTGCTTTACTATATATAGCTGAAGATTTTTTTTGGTTCATTTGGTTTTTGTTTCAGAAAAAAAAGGGAGAGAAGGAGAGAGAGAGCTGGGGGAGAGGTCTGGCCGTCCACCGTTCGGTCGCGGGCCACCGCTCCAGCCGCCGCCTGGGTCAACGCGACGGTGGTTGCTGGTGATCGAAAAATGCCAAAATACTTCCAGAAGCTCTTCAACGCGCTCTTTCAAGATCTGACCTCTTTTTGTCGAAACAGCCCCGATCAGCGTAGATCGGGGCTCAAAGTTTCTGTTTTCAATTTTTTTTGTTTGTTTTGTTGAAGCAAGACTGATCTATTTTCTTGCTTTTGTAGGTAGCTTCGGCGCTGGGTTCCTCCCTGCGGGGAGGACTGTGGTTTTTGTTTTTTTTTGTAGTTTTTTTTTACAGAATCTCCCCTCCTTCTTTTCTGTCCGTTTTGGCTTCGCTATGAGCTCTATTTATAGAGCTCCAGCCATATGTGTTTGGAGGGAAGGGCATGGGGCTCGATCACGGGATGTAAACACGAGCCCGCCTCTTTATTTCTTTGTATTTTCTGGTAGTAGGGTAGGATGAACAGGGTATGTGATGGGTGGTGGGCCTGGTGGCAGTGGATGGCACCACTGCCATCCTCAATTATTTTTCTTTTTTTTTTTTTGCTATTTTTTTATTATTTTTTGGTATTTATTTTTTTTATTTCGTATAATATTATTATTTTTATTTTTGAGGACAAAATTGATGTCAACAGCTGCCCCTCTTTGCACATTACTGAGAATCAGGAATAGGGCAAAGACAAAGACAACGATTTTGTCCGAAAACGGATCGTGAATTTTTTTTTTAAACAAAACAATTGGGATGACACCGCAAGTTTAAAAAAAAATAATAAATCGATCGAGATAACACACGTGAATCGAAATTATGCCCGGAGGTCTTACAGAATAGACTGGGATAACATCGCAGTCAAAAGATAAAGAATCGATCGGGATAACACCGCGAATCGAAATTATGTCCGAAGGTCTTACAAAATCGACTGGGATAACATCGTAAGTCAAAAGATAAGGAATCGATCGGGATAACATCGTGAATCAAAATTACGCTCGGAGGTCTTAAGAATCATACCTGGAGGTCTTATAGAATCATGCCCGGAGGTCTTACAGAATCGACTGGAATAAAATCGTAAGTCGAAAGATAAGGAATCGATCGGGATAACATCACGAATCAAATTATGCCGGAGGTCTTAGAAATCATGCTCGAAGGTCTTACAGAATCATGCCCGGAGGTCTTACAGAATTGACTCGGGTAACATCGCAAGTCAGAAATAAAAATCGATCGGGACAACACCGTAAATCAAAATTATGCCTAGAGGTCTTACAAATCTCAAAATCTTGAATGCTCCTTATAATCAGAAGCGATGAAACTGTAAAATTTGAAAATCTTTTAATCTTGAAAGTCATGCGCAGAGGCTTTTAGAGATTATGCCCGGAGGTCTTACAAATCTCAAAATCTTTAAATGCTCCTCATAATCAGAGGCGATGAAACTTTTAAAATTTGAAATTTTTTTTGAAATGTTTTTTTTTTTCAATCAGATTTAATGAATGCAATCAATGATACAAATGTCCATCTTGATCAAATGATGCTAATGGAAATGTTGATAAAAATATAAATTTCAATGCAAATGCAAGGATGTGAATGCTTGATGCAACTATATTTGACAATGACAATGTTCTTTTCGTGTAAATGCTTCTACAAATACCTTTTCTTAGGATGCGGATGCCATAGTTTTGCAAATATGAAAATATCTTTCTTGTGCGAATGTAAGTGATGCAAATGCAAATGTCTTTCTTGTAGTACAGATGTAAGTGATGCAAATGCAAATATCCCTTTCATGATGCACAGATAAGTGATGTAAATTTGAATACCTCTTTTTTTTTTTAGGTTAAATGTCTTTCTCATGATACAAGTAATGTAAATGCAAGATCTTTCAAAAGGTTATGTATCGAGAAATTTTATTACGGATAGAACTTTGAAACTCTAAAACTTCTTTTGGGGCTAAATAAACTTGGCTTAAATTTATTGAAGGCCAGCTAAACTGGGCTTAAATCTTCATTTGAAGCCAGATAAACTAGGTTTAAAACCTCATTGATGGCCAGATGAACTGGGCTTAAAGCTTCATTAATGGTCAGATAAACTGGGCTTAAAGTTTCATTGAGAGCTAGATAAACTGGGCTTCAAGCTTCATTAATGGCCAGATAAACTAGGCTTAAATATCATTGATGGCCAGATAAATTGGGCTTAAATCTTCATTTGAGGCCAGATAAACTGGGCTTAAATTTTCATTGATGGCCAGATAAACTGGGCTTAAAACTTCATTAATGGCCAGATAAAATGGGCTTAAATTTTATTTTATTTTATTTTATTCCTTTTTAGAATTTGGTGATCCCTATCAAAAATGAAAAAGGTGAGGATTTTCTTTCTAAATGGATGTAATAGTTTTGTAGATAGCGATGTTTATTCAAAATGTTCCAATCCTTAAAGGGAGTGAAAGAGGCATGCAAGCTCACAAATGAAACACAAGCTTTTCTAAAAGCATGAATTCTTTCAAAATCAAACATATTCAACATTTTTCTTAGTCTCCAAATGCGATATTTTGATATATGTTAAGATCAGCTGTAAGGGCTTAAGATTTTAAAAGGTTTTTTGGGAATAATCAACTCATCTCAGACTTCTATGGCTTTGATATTTTAGATCTTTCAAAAGGTTTGGCTTTACTTTTGTTTAGCATCCACCATACTTAGCATCAGAAGTGACCTTTCAGGGTTGGCTCTAGATTGCCCTTTTGAGGGTTTTCACCCTAGAGCCACATTTATTTCTATTTTTCTCTTTTTTTTTTTTTACACACCATGCACTTGAGAATTCAAATCTAATCCAAAAGAGGAAAAGAATTTTTTTTCAAAAAGGATAACTCAAAAAATTAATGTTCATTTTTGAAGAGAAACTCTTCAAGTTTAAGCTTTCATGCCTGATCCAATATGGACTTTTCAAAGGTTGTAATGTAGGTTAAGGTTCATGGTTGCCAAAGAAAAGGATAAAAAGGCCCAAAAAAACTATTTAAGGGTATTTGAAACTAAGGATCATTTTTCATTGGAAGGATACACTCTAAGGTATATTCTATTTTGTGCTTTCCACCAATTCATTTCTTTCCCTGTTTTTTTTATTCTTCCTTTCCTGAGATTTTGGGACCGCTAGACGTAAAAGTGATGTTTTAAAATAGAGAAAAATAAATAAAAAGTGGACTCGCCACCAATCTTTGTTAGGGTGTGATTGGCCACCCAAAAGTTTATCTCTTTAATAAAACTATAAAACAGATTTAAAGTTTATCAAAAAGATAATTTCGATCTACGAAAAACTAGGTTGGGTCCGGGAGTCAGTTACGCATGGGGAAGGATTAGCACCCCCACAACGCCCATAAATTGGTACCATTTAATTAAGCGCTATTTTCGGTGTTGGATAAAAATGATTTTAATTTGAAATTTAACACTAATTCCCTTCACTTGAATAAAATTTTGCTAAAATATTTCTTTAGAAATATTGAGAAAATCTTTAAGTTAAAGAATTATCTTAAAATTCTCCAACATCTAGGTAGAATTTAAAATAACTCTTTTTACTTAAGATCTAACACAATAATCCATAAAATAAAATAACAATCTTTATAGAAAATAATTGTTAGTGACTCTCCAACGTCTGGGCAGAGTACCAAGAATTATTTCTTTCGGAATGTTATTTTCATTTTATTTTATAATATCATAATTTTTTTAAAAAGTAGTACAAATAAAAATTAAAGATAGAATAGTACAAATAAATACTAATAATAACATGCTAATATGTGTATGTCACTGAATGTTATGTAAAATGAAATGTAATTTAAAAGTTGGATTCTTAAGTATAATAAGACCACCCTAACTCTCCAACATCTAGGCAGAGCTTAGGTGCGACTGTTTATATTTAAGCTCCCAATTTACTATTATACTTTTTATTTATTAATCTTATTGTTGATGCAAATTAGGAAATCGTGTGAAAAGACTTAACGAAGTAAAATTTTCTAAATACCCCATCATCTAGGTGGCATTTGGGAACAAATTGCTTCAAACAGAATTTTCACACTTGTCTTTAGGATTTTTAGGACTTTGGATTTTAAGAGGTTTTGAATTTTAGGGGATTTTGGATTTTTAGGGGTTTTAAAAACTTAGGATTTTGAAAATTAAAAATTAGTGTTTAAGATTTAAGTAAAACGCGAACATCTCTAAAAATCTCCATCATCTAGCGGACTTTCGAACCAAGTTCAATTTTTTATAATTTTTCAAAACTAATTAAAAATTTCTTATGTGTTTTTTTATGAAAATTTTTCATAATAATTCCCTAACATCTAGGCGGAATTATCTTTTAGAAAAATATTTTTTATTCCCTCCAACATCTAGGCAGGGAAAATAATAATAATAATACTAATAAATATTTTTTTTGAACATTTTTAATATATTTTTAACTATTATTTGTTTTCAATTTTATTATTATTAAAACAATTAAACATTTATTCTAACAAATTTAGAAATTTATCATGCATAAATATAAAAATATACTTAAAATAACAAAAATAATAATATAAAAAAATTAGAAAATTAAAAAAAATTTTTTTTACCTGAACCGGACCGGTCAACGGTCCGGTCAGCGCTGGTCTGGACCAGTCTGACCGATTCTATGATTCGATAGGTGGTTCGGGCGGTCCAGTGGTTCGGACCGGCTCAGACCGGTTCACTGGACCGGTTCAAGGTTGGATGAAGCGGGTTGACGGGTCGATTTGCATGGATCTCGGGTCGGATCTGGGTCCACGCACGGATCCTCTTTGGTTAAAACGGTGTCGTTTTGGGTCTTTCCCTAAACGGCGTCGTTTTGAGTTTTTGCTTTACTATATATAGCTGAAGATTTTTTTTGGTTCATTTGGTTTCTGTTTCAAAAAAAAAAGGGAGAGAGGGAGAGAGAGAGTTGGGGGAGAGGTCTGGCCATCCACCGTTCGGTCATCGGGCCACCGCTCCGGCCGTCGCCTGGGTCATCGTCGGCGGTGGTCGCTGGTGATTAAAAAATGCCAAAATACTTCCAGAAGCGCTCTTCAATGCGCTCTTTCAAGATCTGACCTCCTTTTTGTCAAAAATAGCCCCGATCAGCGTAGATCGGGGCTCAAAGTTTCTGTTTTCAATTTTTTTTTGTTTGTTTTGTTGAAGCAAGACTGATCTGTTTTCTTGCTTTTGCAGGTAGCTTTGGCACTAGGTTCCTCCCTGCGGGGAAGATTGTGGTTTCTATTTTTTGTTTTTAGTTTTTTTTTACAAAATCTCCCCCTCTTTCTTTTCTGTCCGTTTTCGCTTCACTATGAGCTTTATTTATAGAGCTCCAGCCATATGTGTTTGGAGGGAAGAGCATGGGGCTTGATCACGGGATGTAAACACGAGCCCACCTCTTTATTTCTTTTGTATTTTCTGGTAGTAGGGTAGGATGAACAGGGTATGTGATGGGTGGTGGGCCTAGTGGCAGTGGTGCCGGGGATGGCACCAATGCCATCCTCAATTATTTTTCTTTTTTTTGTTTTTTTTCTATTTTTTTGTATCATTTTTTGGTATTTATTTTTTTTGTATTTCGTATAATATTATTATTTTTATTTTTGAGGAAAAAATTGATGTTAACACATATCATGTGCGCACACCCCCTACCCCCCTCAATCATCGGAACCCCCAATGTCGCCGATCAGGTTCTCCGATGATGCTTCGGCGATGGTGCCTCGAACAATAAAAAATATGGCAGCAGCACATCCTCGAGCCCAGCATGTGCACCTGTAACCCTCGATTCGGTCCGATCTTACACTGGGAATGAACTCCTATGCTTAGACTAGGAATGAACTCCGTATGCCTCAGTCAACCCACTGAATGACCGTGCGGGCGCTCAGCCGGCCAGAGGGGAAAGATGCACAAGCCGGGGATCGATCGGGTCCCCCCTGCGTGCTGTTGATCCTGCTGCCATAACCCTTGGTCTGGTCTGATGTTAGATTGGTAATGAACTCCATCTACCTATGCCGACCGATGAAACGAGCGAGCGGGCGGGCACTACGTCGGCCAGAGAGGCAGGATGCGCAAGCCGACGATCGATAGGGTGGTAGGTGGGTTTAGGCACATCTTCATATTTCTGCCATGCCAATGCCATTTTTATGGCTTGTAAATTCATACCATGGTCCCTTAAGACTTCATGTGAAGTTTCATGGCAAGATGACTCGTTTTCTATTTTTCATGATTTTCAAAACTTTTTACGATTTCAGATTTTTTAAAAATTTTTTCATTAGGACTTTTGGCCCCAAACTTGGTAGACGTGATCCTTGTATTTTTGTTGGCATGTACAAAAAAATTCAGCTAAAAACTCGAAGTGTACAGAATTTTGTGACCATTTGAAAAAAGTGTCCCCATTTCAGACACTTTAATGGCTACTGGCAGCAAACCTGTAAAATCTGAAATGCCCTTTAAGGGGGTGTGAGTTCTCAAAGTTTGATGAGGGATAGGGGGCCAATATAAGGGTCAAGTACCAGCACCCATTGCACATCATGTGCGCACACCCCCCCACCCCTCCAATCGCCGGAACCCCAATACCGTTGGTCAGGTTCTCCGATGATGCTACGGTGATGGTGCCCCGGGCGAAAAAAAATGTAGCACCAGCACATGCCCGAGCCCAGCATGTGCACCCAAAACCCTCGATCCAGTTTGATCTTACACTGGGAATGAACTCCGTATGCTTAGACTGGGAATGAACTTCGTATGCCTAAGTCAACCCACGAAACGAGCATGCGGGCGCTCAGTCGGCTAGAGGGGATGCATGCGCAAGCCGAGGATCAATCAGGTCCCACCCTGCATGCTGCCAATCCTACTGTCGCAACCCTCGATTCGGTCTGATCTTAGACTGGGAATGAACTTCGTATGCCTAAGTCAACTGACGAAATGAGCGGGTGGGTGGGCACTACGTCGGCCAGAGATGCGGGATGCGCAAGCCGTGGATCGATAGGGTGGTAAGTGGGTTTAGGCACATCTTCATATTTCTTCCATGCCAATGCCATTTTTATGGCTTGTAAATTCATACAATGGTCCCTTAAGCCTTCACATGAAGTTTCATGGCAAGACGACTCGTTTTCTATTTTTCATGATTTTTGAACTTTTTTCGGTTTGAGATTTTTTTAAAATTTTTTCAGAAGGACTTTTGATGCCAAACTTGGTATACGTGATCCTTGTAATTTTTTTGGCACGCACAAAAAAAATTCAGCTAAAAACTCGAAGTGTACAGGATTTTGTGACCATTTGAAAAAAGTGTCCCCATTTCAGACACTTTAATGGCTACTGGCAGCAAACTTGTAAAATCTCAAATGCTCTTTAAGAGGGTGTGAGTTCTCAAGGTTTGATGAGGGATAGGGGGCCAATATAAGGGCCAAGTACCAGCACCCATCGCACATCATGCACGCACACCCCCCAATCGTCGGAACCCTAATGTCGTCGATCAGGTTCTCCGACGATGCTCCGATGATGGTGCCCCGAGCGAAAAAATGCGGCACCAGTACATGCTCGAGCCTAGCAAGTGCAGCCGCAACCCTTGGTCCGGTCCGATCTTACACTGGGAATGAACTCTATATGCTTAGACTGGGAATGAACTCTATATGCCTAAGTCAACCCATGAAACGGGTGTGCGGGCGATCAGTCGGGAAGAAGGGCAGGATGCGCAAGCTGGGGATCGGCTGGGTCCCCCCTTGCCTGCTGCCAATCCTGCTACCACAACCCTCAGTTTGGTCCAATCTTAGACTGGGAATGAACACCATATGCCTCAGCCAACCGGCAAAACGAGCGGGCGGGCGGGCACTACGTCGACCAGAGAGGCGGGATGCACAAGCCGTGGATCAATAGGGTGGTAGGTGGGTTTAGGCATGTCTTCATATTTTTGCCCTGCTAGTGCCATTTTTATGGCTTGTAAATTCATACAATGGTCCCTTAAGCCTTCATGTGAAGTTTCATGGCAAGACGACTCGTTTTCTATTTTTCATGATTTTTGAAACTTTTTACGGTTTAGGATTTTTTTAAAATTTTTTCAGAAAGAATTTTGGCTCCAAACTTGGTAGACGTGATCCTTGTATTTTTTTTGGCATGCACAAAAAAAGTTAACTAAAAACTCGAAGTGTACATGATTTTGTGACCATTTGAAAAAAACGTCCCCATTTCAGACACTTTAATGGCTACTGGCAGCAAACTTATAAAATCTCAAATGCTCTTTAAGGGGGTGTGAGTTCTCAAGGTTTGATGAGGATAGGGGGCCAACATAAGGGCCAAGTACCAACACCCATCGCACATCATGTGCACACACCCCCCCGCACCTCAATCATGGGAACCCTAATGCCGCCGGTCAGTTTCTTCGACGATGGTGCCCCAGGCAAAAACAAATGCGGCACCAGTACATGCCCGAGCCCAACATGTGCACCCGCAACCTTCGGTCCGATCTGATCTTACACTGGGAATGAACTTCGTATGCTTAGACTGGGAATGAACTCCGTATGCCTAAGTCAACCCACGAAACGAGCATGCAGGCACTCAGCCGACCAGAGGGGCAGGATGTACAAGCCGGGGATCGACCGGGTCCCCTTCTGTGTGCTGCCGATCCTACTGCCACAACCTTTGGTCTGGTCTGATCTTAGACTAGGAATGAACTCCATATGCCTAAGCCAACCGATGAAACGAGCGGGCAGGCGGGCACTACGCTGGCCAGAGAGGTAGGATGCACAAGGCGTGGATCGATAGGGTGGTAGGTCAGTTTAGGCACATCTTCATATTTCTACCTTACCAACGCATGCCCGAGCCCAACATGTGCACCCACAACCCTCAGTCCGGTTCGATCTTACACTGGGAATGAACTCCGTATGCTTAGACTAGGAATGAACTCCGTATGCCTAAGTCAGCCCATGAAACGAGCGTACGGGTGCTTAGCCAGCCAGAGGGGCAGGATGCGCAAGTCGGGGATCGGTCGGGTCCCCCCTTGCATGCTGCCGATCCTACTACCACAACCTTCGATCCGATCCAGTCTTAGACTGGGAATGAATTCTGTATGCCTAAGCCAACCGACGAAATGAGCGGGCGGGCGAGCACTGCGTCGGCCAGAAAAACGGGATGCGCAAGCCGTGGATCAATAGGGTGGTAGGTGGGTTTAGGCACATCTTTATATTTCTACCATGCCAATGACATTTTTATGGCTTGTAAATTCATACAATGGTCCCTTAAGCCTTCATGTGAAGTTTCATGGCAAGACGACTCATTTTTTATTTTTCACGATTTTTGAAACTTTTTACGGTTCGAGATTTTTTAAAAAATTTTTTAGAAGGAGTTTTCACCCCACACTTCTTAGACGTGATCTTTGTATTTTTTTTGGCATGCAGAAAAAAATTCAGCTAAAAACTCGAAGTGTACAAGATTTTGTGACCATTTGAAAAAAGTGTCCCCATTTCAGATACTTTAATGGCTACTGGTAGCAAACCTGTAAAATCTCAAATGCTCTTTAAGGGGGTGTGAGTTCTGAGGTTTGATGAGAGATATGGGGCCAATATAAGGGCCAAGTACCAGCACCCATCGCACATCATGTGTGCACACCCCCCGGTCGCCCCAATCGCCGGAACCCGAATGCTACCGGTCAGGTTATCCGTTGATGCTTCGGCAATGGTGCCTCGAGCGAAAAAAAATGCGGCACCAGTACATGTTTGAGTCTAGCATGTGCACCCGGAACCCTCAGTCCGGTCTGATCTTACACTGGGAATGAACTCCGTATGCTTAGACTGGGAATGAACCTCGTATGCCTAAGTCAACCCATGAAACGAGCGTACGGGCACTCAGCCGGCCAGAGAGGCAGGATGCACAAGCCGGGGATCAGTCGAGTCCCCCCTGCGTGCTGTCGATCCTGTTGCTGGTAACCCTCAATTCTGGTCCGATCTTAGACTGGGAATGAACTCCGTATGCCTAGCCAACCGAGGAAAATGAGCGGACGGGCGAGGCACTACGCCGGCCAGAGAGACAGGATGGCGAAGCCGTGGCATCGAATAGTGGTGGTAGGTGGTGTTTAAGGTACATCTTCATATTTCTGCCATCGCTAATTGCCATTTTTATGGCTTGTAAATCATAAATGGTCCCTTAAGCCTTCATCGTGGAAGTTTCATTGGCATGATGGACTGTTTTTTCTATTTTACCATTAATTTTTTGAAACTTTTTACGATGGTCAGGATTTTTTTAAAATTTTCAGAGGAGTTTTTGGCCCCAACACTTGGTAGACATGATCCTTGTATTTTGTGGCATGCAAAAAAAAATTCAGCTAAAACTCGAGTGTACAAGATTTGTGACCATTTGAAAGAAGTGTCCCCATTTCAGACACTTTAATGGCTACTGCTAGCAAACCTGTAAAATCTCAAATGCTCTTTAAAGGGGTGTGAGTTCTCAAGGTTTGATGAGGGTTAGGGGGCCAATATAAGGGCCAAGTACCAGCACCCATCGCACATCAAGTGAGCACACCCCTTCGCCCCCCCAATTGCCGGAACCCCAATGCTGCCAGTCAGGTTCTCCGACGATGCTCCGTCGATGGTGCCCCGAGCGAAAAAAAATGTGGCACCAGCACATGCTCGAGCCCAACATGTGCACCCGCAACCCTCCGTCCGTTCTGATCTTACACTGGGAATGAACTCCATATGCTTAGACTGGGAATGAACTCCGTATGCCTATTTCAACCCATGAAACGAAAGAGCCTGGGAATGAACGAGCCTATTTCAACCTTCGGTCCGATCCGATCTTAGACTGGGAATGAACTCCGTTTGCCTAAGCCAACCGATGAAACGAGTGTACGGGAGGGCACTACACCGGCCAGAGAGGCGGGATGTGCAAGCCGTGGATCGATAGGGTGTTAGGTGGGTTTAGGCTCATCTTCATATTTCTACCATGCCAATGCCATTTTTATGGCTTGTAAAATCATAGAATGGTCCCTTAAGCCTTCATGTGAAGTTTCATGGCAAGACGACTTGTTTTCTATTTTTCACAATTTTTGAAAGAAGTGTCACCATTTCAGGCACTTTAATGGCTACTGCTAGCAAACCTGTAAAATCTCAAATGCTCTTTAAAGGGGTGTGAGTTCTCGAGGTTTGATGAGGGTTAGGGGGCCAATATAAGGGCCAAGTACCAGCACCCATCGCACATCATGTGAGCACACCCCTACCCCCCAATCGCCGGAACCCCAATGCCGTCGGTCAAGTTCTCGGGTGATGCTCCGGCGATGGTGCCCCGGGTGAAAAAAAAAGTGGCACCAGCACATGCCCAAGCGCAGCATGTGCACCTACAACCCTCGATCTGGTCTGATCTTACACTGGGAATGAACTCCGTATGCTTATACTGGGAATGAGCCCCGTATGCCAAAGTCAACCCATGAAATGAGCGTGCGGGCACTCAGTCGGCCAGAGGGGCAGGATGCACAAGCCGGGGATCGATCGGGTCCCCCCTGCGTGCTGTTGATCTTGTTACCATAACCTTCAATCCGATCCAATCTTAGACTGGGAATGAACTCCGTATGCCTAAGCCAATCGAGGAAACGAGCGGGCGGGCGGGCACTACACCAGCCAGAGAGACGGGATGCGCAAGCCATGGATCGATAGGGTGGTAGGTGGGTTTAGGCACATCTTCATATTTTTGCTATGCCAATGCCATTTTTATGGCTTGTAAATTCATATAGTTGTCCCTTAACCCTTCATGTGAAGTTTCATGCCAAGACGACTCGTTTTCTATTTTTCATGATTTTTGAAAGTTTTTATGGTTCGGGATTTTTTAAAAATTTTTTCAGAAGCAGTTTTGGCCCCACACTTGGTAGACGTGATCCTTGTATTTTTGTTGGCATGCACAAAAAATTCAGCTAAAAACTCGTAGTGTACAGGATTTTGTGACCATTTGAAAAAAGTGTCCCCATTTTAGACACTTTAATGGCTACTGGCAGCAAACCTGTAAAATCTCAAATGCTCTTTAAGGGGGTGTGAGTTCTCGAGGTTTGATGAGGGATAGGGGGCCAATATAAGGGCCAGGTACTAGCACCCATCGTACATCATGTGCGCACACCCCCCCGCCCCCCAATCGCCAGAACCCCAATGCCGTCGGTCAAGTTCTCCGATGATGCTCCGGCGATTATGCCCCGGGCAAAAAAGAAATGCGGCACCAGCACATACTCGAGCCCAGCATGTGCACCCATAACCTTCAGCCCGGTCCGATCTTACTCTGGGAATGAACTCCGTATGCTTAGACTGGGAAGGAACCCCGTATGCCTAAGTCAACCAATGAAATGAGCGTGCGGGCGCTCAGCTGGCCAGAGGGGCAGGATGCACAAGCCGGGGATCTGTCAGGTACCCCCCTACGTGCTGCCGATCTTGCTACCATAACCTTCAATCCGATCCGATCTTGACTGGGAATGAACTCTGTATGCCTAAGCCAACTGACAAATTGAGCGGGTGGGCGGGCACTACAACAGCCAGAGAGGCGGGATGCGCAAGCCATGGATCGATAGGGTGGTAGGTGGGTTTAGGCACATCTCCATATTTTTGCTATGCCAATGCCATTTTTATGGCTTGTAAATTCATATAGTTGTCCCTTAAGCCTTCATGCCAAGACGACTCGTTTTCTATTTTTCATGATTTTTAAAACTTTTTACGGTTCGGGATTTTTTTAAAATTTTTTCAGAAGGATTTTTGGCCCCACACTTGGTAGATGTGATCCTTGTATTTTTTTTGGCATGCACAAAAAAATTCAGCTAAAAACTCGAAGTGTACAGGATTTTGTGACCATTTGAAAAAAGTGTCCCCATTTCAGACACTTTAATGGCTACTGGCAAGAAACCTGTAAAATCTCAAATGCTCTTTAAGGGGGTGTGAGTTCTCAAGGTTTAATGAGGGATAAGGGGCCAGGTACCAGCACCCATCGCACATCAGGTGCGCACACCCCCCGCCCCCCCAATCGCCAGAACCCCAATGCCGTCGATCAAGTTCTCCGACGATGCTCCGACGATTGTGCCCCGAGCAAAAAAAAATTGTGGCACCAGCACATGCCCGAGCCCAGCATGTGCACCCACAACCCTCAGTTCGGTCCAATTTTACACTGGGAATGAACTCCGTATGCTTAGACTGGGAATGAACTCTGTATACCTAAGTCAACCCATGAAATGAGCGTACGGGTGCTCAGCCGGCCAGAGGGGCAGGATGCGCAAGCCGGGGATCGGTTGGATCCCCCTTGCATGCTGCCAATCTTGCTGCCACAACCTTCGATCCAATCTGATCTTAGACTGGGAATGAATTCCGTATACCTAAGCCAATCGATGAAACGAGCGGGTGGGCGGGCATTACGCCGGCCAGAGAGACGGGATGCGCAAGCCGTGGATCGATAGGGTGGTAGGTGGGTTTAGGCACATCTTCATATTTTTACCATGACAATGCCATTTTTATGGCCTGTAAATTCATACAATGAGCCCTTAAGCCTTCATGTGAAGTTTCACGGCAAGACGACTCGTTTTCTATTTTTCACGATTTTCAAAACTTTTTACAGTTTGGGATTTTTTTAAAATTTTTTCAGAAGGATTTTTGGCCCCAAACTTGGTAGACGTGATCCTTGTATTTTTTTTGGCATGCATAAAAAAATTCAGCTAAAAACACGAAGTGTACACGATTTTGTGACCATTTGAAAAAAGTGTCCCCATTTCAGACACTTTATTGGCTACTGGCAGCAACTTGTAAATCTCAAATGCTCTTTAAGGGAGTGTGAGTTCTCGAGTTTAATGAGGGATAGGGGCCAATATAAGGGCCAAGTACCAGTACCCATCGCACATCATGTGTGCACACCCCCCACCGCCCCCAATCACTCGGAACCCAATGCAGTCGGTCATGTTCTCTGCGATGCTCCGACGATGTGCCCAGGCTGAAAAAAAAATACGGCACCAGCACATGCCAGCCAAAGTCACATACCCGTTCCGGTATCGTCTTTCTGGGTTAAATCGTTCTTAGATAGAATGAACTCCGTAGCCTAAGTCAACCATTGACCAGGCAAGCGGCTCACGACAGAGGGGTAGATGCCAAGCGGGATCACTGGGTGCCCCTCTCTTGCTACTATCTGCAGCCACAACCCTCTCCGGTCTGACTAGACTGGGAATGAACTCCGTATGCCTAACCAATTGACGAAACGAGCGGCGGGGGCACTACGCGGCCAGAGAGACGGGAGCGCAAGCCGTGATCGATAGCTGGATAGTGGGTTAGCACATCTTCATATTTTTGCATGCCAATGCCATTTTTATGGCTTGTAAATTTCAAACAATTGGTCCCTTAAGCCTTCATGTGAAGTTTCATGGCAAGACAACTCATTTTCTATTTTTCACGATTTTCAAAACTTTTTACGGTTCGAGATTTTTTTAAAATTTTTTCATAAGGATTTTTTGCCCCAAACTTGGTAGACGTGATTCTTGCATTTTTTTTGGCATGCAAAAAAAAATTCAGCTAAAAACTCGAAGTGTACAGGATTTTGTGACCATTTGAAAAAAGTGTCCCCATTTCAGACATTTTAATGGCTACTGGCAGCAAACCTGTAAAATCTCAAATGCTCTTTAAGGGGTGCGAGTTCTCGAGGTTTGATGAGGGATAGGGGGCCAATATAAGGGCCAAGTACCGGCACCCATCGTACATCACGTGCGTACACCCCGCCGCCCCCCAATCACCGGAACCCTAATGCCGCCGGTCAGATTCTTCGGTGATGCTCTGGCGATGGTGCCCCGGGTGAAAAAAAAATGTGGCACCAGCACATGCACTAGCCCAACATGTGCACCCACAACCCTCGGTTCGGTCTGATCTTACACTGGGAATGAACTCTGTATGCTTAGACGGGAATGAACTCCGTATGCCTAAGTCAATGCACGGAACGAGTGTACGGGCGCTCAACCGGCCAGAGGGGCAGGATGCACAAGCCGGGGATCGATTGGGTCCCCCCTGTGTGTTGTCAATCCTGCTGCCATAACCCTCGGTCCGGTCTGATCTTAGACTAGGAATGAACTCCGTATGCCTAAGCCAACCGACGAAACGAGCGGGCAGGCGGGCACTACGTCGGCCAGAGAACGAGATGCGCAAGCCATTGATCGATAGGGTGGTAGGTGGGTTTAGGCACATCTTTATATTTCTGCCATGCCAATGCCATTTTTGTGGCATGTAAATTCATACAATGGTCCCTTAAGCCTTCATGTGAAGCTTCAAGGCAAGACGACTTGTTTTCTATTTTTCATGATTTTTGAAACTTTTTACGGTTCGGGATTTTTTTAAAATTTTTTCAAAAGGAGTTTCTGCCTCGCACTTGGAATACATGATCCTTGTATTTTTGTTGGCATGCACAAAATATTTTAGCTAAAACCTCGAAGTGTGTATGATTTTGTGACCATTTGAAAAAAGTGTCCCCATTTTAGACACTTTAATGGCTATTGGCAGCAAACTTGTAAAATCTCAAATGCTCTTTAAGGGGGTATGAGTTCTCGAGGTTTGATGAGGGATAGGGGGCCAATATAAAGGCCAAGTACCAGCACCCATCGCACATCATGTGCACACACCCCCTGCCCCCCCAATCGCCAGAACTCCAATGCTGCCGGTCAGGTTCTTCGACGATGATCTAGCGATGGTGCCCCGGGCGAAAAAAGAATGCGGCACCAGCACATGCCCGAGCTTAGCATATGCACCCACAACCCTCTGTCTGGTCTGATCTTACACTGGAAATGAACTCCGTGTGCTTAGATTGGGAATGAACTCCGTATGCATAAGTCAACCCATGAAATGAGTTTGCGGGCACTCAGCTGGCCAGAGGAGCAGGATGCGCAAGCCAGGGATCGGTCGGGTCCCCCTCTGCATGCTGCCAATTCTGTTGCCATAACCCTCTGTCCGGTCTAATCTTAGACTGGGAATGAACTTCGTATGCCTAAGCCAACCGACGAAACGAGCGGGCGGACGGGCACTACGCCGGCCAGAGAAGTGGGATGCGCAAGCCGTGGATTGATAGGGTGGTAGGTGGGTTTAGGAAAATCTTCATATTTCTGCCATGCCATTGCCATTTTTATGGCTTTTAAATTCATACAATCGTCCTTTAAGCATTCATGTGAAGTTTCATGGCAAGACGACAAGTTTTCTATTTTTCACGCTTTTCCAAACCTTTTATGGTTCGAGATTTTTTTAAAATTTTTTCAGGAGGAGTTTTGGCCCCACACTTGGTAGACATGATCTTTGTATTTTTGTTGGCGTGCACAAAAATATTCAGCTAAAAACTCGAAGTGTTACAGGATTTTGTGACCATTTGAAAAAAGTGTCCCATTTAGAACTTAATGGCTACTGCAGCAACCTGTAAAATCTCAAATGCTCCTAAGGGTGGAGTTCTCAGGTTTGATAGGATACGGGGCCATATAAGGCCAATCTCTGCACCATGCACATCATGTGCGCACACCCCCCCACCCCCCTAATCGCCGAACGCATGCCGCGGTCAGGTTCCCGAAGATGCTCCGACGATGGTGCCCGAAGCAGAAAAAAAAATGCAACACCGCACCATGCTCTGCGGACTTCCATCATGGCACCTAACCCTTGTCGGTCCGAAACTTACACTGGAATGACTCCATATGCATAATGGAATAACTCCCATTATGGCCTAAGTCGACCCACAAAAACGTGGGGGTTCAGCCGCCAGAGGGCAGGATTGCACAAGCTGGGGGTCGATCGGGGCCCTCCTATGTGGCTGCCGATCTTGCTGTCACAACCCTCAGTCTGGTCTGATCTTAGACTGGGAATGAACTCCGTATGCCTAAGCCAACCGACGAAACGAGCGGGCGGGCGGGCACTACGCCGGCCAGAGAGGCGGGATGCACAAGCCGTGGATCGATAGGGTGTAGTGGTTTAGGCACATCTTCATATTTTTTGCCATGCCAATGCCATTTTTATGGGCTTGTAAATTCATACAATGGTTCCCTTAAGCCTTCATGTGAAGTTTCATGGCAAGACGACTCGTTTTCTATTTTTCACGATTTTCGAAACATTTTACTATTTGAGATTTTTTTAAAATTTTTTTAGAAGGCGTTTTGGCCCAAAACTTGGTAGACATGATCCTTGTATTTCTTTTGACATGCACAAAAAAAATTAGCTAAAAACTCGAAGTGTACAGGATTTTGTGACCATTTGAAAAAAGTGTCCCCATTTCAGACACTTTAATAGCTACTGGCAGCAAACTTGTAAAATCTCAAATGCTCTTTGAGGGGGTGTGAGTTCTTGAGGTTTGATGAGGGATAGGGGGCCAATAAAAGGGCCAAGTGCCAGTACCCATCACACATCATGTGTGCACACCCCCCTGGCCCCCAATCACCGAAACCCTAATGCCGCCGGTCAGGTTCTCCGACGATGCTCTGGTGATGGTGCCTCGAGCGAAAAAAAATGGGGCACCAGCACAAGCCCGAGCCCAGCATGTGCACCCACAACCCTCAGTCTGGTGGGATCTTACACTGGGAATGAACTCCGTATGCTTAGACTAGGAATGAACTCCGTATGCCTAAGTCAACCCACGAAATGAGCATGTAGGCGTTCAGTCGGCCAGAGGGGCAAGATGCGCAAGTCGGGGATCGGTCGGGTCCTCCCTTACGTGCTGTCAATCCAACTGCTACAAACCTCAGTCCAGTCTGATCTTAGACTGGGATTGAACTCCGTATGCCTAAGCCAACTGACGAAACGAGCAGGCAGGCGGGCACTACGTCGGCTAGAGA
>NW_019168015.1:2254038-2280325 GCF_002303985.1 Durio zibethinus | reverse complement strand
GCGGGATGCGCAAGCCGTGGACGATAGGGTGGTAGTTGGTTTAGGCAATTCAATTTTTCATGCCAATGCCATTCTTATGGCTTGTAATTCAAAAATGGTCCCTTAAGGCCTTCATGTGAAGTTTCATGGGCAAGACACCGTGTATTCTATTTTCACTATTATTGAAACTTTACGGTTCGGGATTTTTTACAAAAAAAATTTTTCAAGAAGTGGCCCTAAATTGGTGGGGGAGATCTTATTTTGTGCTTTGCACAAAACAATTCAGTAAAAACTCCGAAGTGTACAGGATGATGTGAATTGAAAAGGTCCCTTTCACACCTTTAAGGTATGGCAGCAAACCTTAAAAATCTCAAATCCCTTTTAGGGGGTGTGGGTTTAGGTTGATGAGAGATAGGGGGCAATATAAAGGGCCATGTAATAGCACCCACTCGCACATCAATGTCACACACCTCCCGCCCCCAATCACCAGAACCCCAATGTCGTAGGTCAGGTTCTCCGATGATGCTCGGCATGGTGCCTCGGCGCGAAAAAAAAGCGGCAATAGCACATCCCAAGCCAGTATTGCACCCGTAAACTTCGGATCAGTCCAATCTTACACTGGAATGAACTCTGTAGCTAGACAGAAAGGACTCTGATGCTAATTAACCACGAATGAGCGTAACAGGTGCTCAGCTCGCCAAAGGGCAGGATGGCATGCGAGGATCAATCGGTCCCCCTACGTGCTGTCGATCTATGCGCAACACTTGCTTCGGTCTAATCTCGACTGGGAATGAAACCCCTCCGTATGCCTAAGCCAACCGACCGAAACGGACGGTACGGGCGGCACTAACTCGGCAAAAGCGGATGCCGCAAGTCTGGATCGTAGGGTCGTAGTGGGTTTTAGGCACCAATTTCTCATGCCAATGGCAATACTTATGGCTGAAAATTCAATGAAGGTCCCTTAGCTCATTGTGAACTTCATGGCAAGACGACTCGTTTTCTATTTTCACGATTTTTGAAACTTTTTACGGTTTGAGATTTTTTTTAAAATTTTTTCAGAAGGAGTGTCGACCCCAAACTTAATAGACGTGATCCTTGTATTTTTATTGGCATGCACAAAATAATTCAGCTAAAAACTCTAAGTGTATTGGATTTTGTGACCATTTGAAAAAAGTGTCCCCATTTCAGACACTTTAATGGCTACCGGTAGCAAACCTGTAAAATCTCAAATGCTGTTTAAAGGGGTGTGAATTTTCGAGGTTTGATGAGGGATAGGGGGCCAATATAATGGCCAAATACAAGCACCATTGTACATCATGTGCGCACACCCCCTCCTGCCCCCCAATCGTCGAAACCCCAATGCCGTCAGTTAGGTTCTCTGATGATGCTCCGATGATGGTGCCTCGGGTGAAAAAAAATACGACACCAGCACATGCTCGAGCCTAGCATGTGCACCTGCAACCCTTGGTCCGGTCTGATCTTACACTGGGAATGAACTCTGTATGCTTAGACTGGGAATGAACTCCATATGCCTAAGTCAACCCACGAAACGAGCGTGTGGGCACTCAGTCCGACCAGAGGGGCAGGATGAGCAAGTCGGGGATCGGTCGGGTCCCCCTCTTCGTGCTGCCAATCCTGGTGCCACAACCCTCAGTCTGGTATGATCTTAGACTGGGAATGAACTCCGCATGCCTAACCCAATCGACGAAACGAGCGGGCGGGCGGGCACTACGTCAACCAGAGAAGCGGGATGCGCAAGCCGTGGATCGATAGGGTGGTAGGTGGGTTTAGGCACATGTTCATATTTCTGCCATGCCAATGCCATTTATATGGCTTGTAAATTCATACAATGGTCCCTTAAGCCTTCATGTGAAGTTTCATGGCAAGACGTCTCGTTTTATATTTTTCACGATTTTTGAAACTTTTTACAGTTCGGGATTTTTTTAAAATTTTTCAGAATTAGTTTTGGCACCAAACTTGGTAGACATGATCCTTGTATTTTTTTTGGCGTGCACAAAAAAATTCAGCTAAAAACTCGAAGTGTACAGGATTTTGTGACCATTTGAAAAAAGTGTCCCCATTTTAAAACTTTAATGGCTACTGCCAGAAACTTGTAAAATCTCAAATGCTCTTTAAAGGGGTGTGAGTTCTTGAGGTTCGATGAGGGATAGAGGCCAATATAAGGGCCAAATACCAGCACCAATCACACATCATGTGCGCACACCCCCCGCCCCCCAATCGCTAGAACCCCAATGCTACCGGTCAGGTTCTCCGACGATGGTTCCGACGATGGTGCCCTGAGGGAAAAAAATGCTGCACCAGCACATGCTCGAGCCCAGCATGTGCACCCGCAGCCCTCGGACCGATCCGATCTTACACTGGGAATGAACTCCGTATGCTTAGACTGGGAAGGAACTTCGTATGCCTAAGTCAACCCACGAAACGAGCGTGTGGGTGCTCAGCCGGCCAGAGGGGCTGGATGCACAAGCCAGGGATCGACCGAGTCCCCCCTACGTGCTGCCAATCCTGTTACTGCTCCTACTACTGCAACCCTCAATCCGATCTGATCTTAGATTGGGAATGAACTCCGTATGCCTAAGCCAACCGACGAAACGTGCGGGCGGGCGGGCACTACGTCGGCCAGAGAGGCGGGATGCGTAAGCCGTGGATCGATAGGGTGGTAGGTAGGTTTAGGCACATCTTCATATTTCTGCCATGCCAATGCCATTTTTATGGCTTGTAAATTCATATAATGGTCCCTTAAGCCTTCATGTGAAGTTTCATTGCAAGACGACTCGTTTTTATTTTTCATGATTTTTGAAACATTTTACAGTTCAGGATTTTTTTAGAATTTTTTCAGAAGGAGTTTTGGCCCTAAACTTGGTACACGTGATCCTTGTATTTTTCTTGGCTTGCACAAAAAAATTCAGTTAATAACTCGAAGTGTACAGGATTTTGTGACCATTTGAAAAAAGTATCCCCATTTTAGACACTTTAATGGCTACTGGCAGCAAACTTGTAAAATCTCAAATGCTCTTTAAAAGGGTGTGAGTTCTCGAGGTTCGATGAGGGATAGAGGCCAATATAAGGGCCAAGTACCAGTACCCATCGCACATCATGTGCGCACACCCCCTGCCCCCCAATCGCTAGAACCCCAATGTTGTCGGTCAGGTTCTCCGACGATGCTCCGACGATGGCGCCCCGAGGGAAAGAAATGCGGCACCAGCACATGCCCGAGCCCAGCATGTGCACCCGCAACCCCTGGATCAGTCCAATCTTACACTGGGAATGAACTTCGTATGCTTAGACTGGGAATGAACTCCGTATGCCTAAGTCAACCCACGAAACGAGCGTGTGGGTGCTCAGCCGGCCAAAGGGGCAGGATGCACAAGCCAGGGATCGACCGAGTCCCCCCCTACGTGCTGCCAATCTTGCTACTGCTCCTGCTGCCACAACCCTCAGTCCGGTCCGATCTTAGACTGGGAATGAACTCCGTATGCCTAAGCCAACCGACGAAACGTACGGGCGGGCGGGCACTACGACGGCCAGAGAGGCGGGATGCGCAAGCTATGGATCGATAGGGTGGTAGGTGGGTTTAGGCACATCTTCATATTTCTGCCATGCCAATGCCATTTTTATGGCTTGTAAATTCATACAATGGTCCCTTAAGCCTTCATGTGAAGTTTCATTGCAAGACGACTCGTTTTCTATTTTTCACGATTTTGAATCATTTTACGGTTTAGGATGTTTTTAGAATTTTTTCAGAAGGAGTTTTGGCCCTAAACTTGGTACACGTGATCCTTGTATTTTTCTTGGCTTGCACAAAAAAATTCAGCTAATAACTCGAAGTGTACAGGATTTTGTAACCATTTGAAAAAAGTGTCCCCATTTCAGACACTTTAATGGCTACTGGCAGCAAACCTGTAAAATCTCAAATGCCCTTTAAGGGGGTGTGAATTCTCGAGGTATGATGAGGGATAGGGGGCCAATATAAGGGCCAAGTACCAGCACCCATCGCACATCATGTACGCACACCCCCCATCCCCTAATCTTCGAAACCCCAATGCCACTGGTCATGTTCTCTGGCGATGCTTCGGCGATGGTGCCACGGGCAAAAAAAAATACGGCACCAGCACATGCCCGAGCCCAGCATGTGCACCCGTAACCCTTGGTCTGATCCGATCTTACACTGGGAATGAACTCCGTATGCTTAGATTGGGAATGAACTCCGTATGCCTAAGTCAACCCACGAAACAAGCGTGCGAGCGCTCAGCCGGCCAGAGGTGTAGGATGCGCAGGCCGGGGATTGACTGGGTCCCTCCTGCGTGCTACCAATCCTGCTGCTGCAACCCTCTGTCCAGTCCAATCTTAGACTAGGAATGAACTCCGTAAGCCTAAGCCAACCGACGAAACGGGCGGGCGGGCGGGCATTACGTAGGCCATAGAGGTGGGATGCACAAGCCGTGGATCGATAGGATGGCAAGTGGGTTTAGACACATCTTCATATTTCTGCCATGCCAATGCCATTTTTATGGCTTGTAAATTCATATAATGGTCCCTTAAGCCTTCATGTGAAGTTTCATTGCAAGACGACTCGTTTTCTATTTTTCATGATTTTTGAAACATTTTACGGTTCAAGATTTTTTTAGAATTTTTTCAGAAGGAGTTTTGGCCCTAAACTTGGTACACGTGATCCTTGTATTTTTCTTGGCTTGCACAAAAAAATTCAGCTAATAACTCGAAGTGTACAGGATTTTGTAACCATTTGAAAAAAGTGTCCCCATTTCAGACACTTTAATGGCTACTGGCAGCAAACCTATAAAATCTCAAATGCTCTTTAAGGGGGTGTGAGTTCTTGAGGTTTGATGAGGAATAGGGGGCCAATATAAGGGCCAAGTACCAGCACCCATCACACATCATGTACGCACACCCCCCGCCCCCCAATGTCCGGAACCCCTAATGACGTCGGTTAGGTTCTCCGACGATGCTCCGACGATGGCACCCCGGGCGAGAGAAAAATGCGGCACCATCACATGCCAAAGCCCAGCATGTGCACCCACAACCCTCGGTCCAGTCCAACCATACACTGGGAATGAACTCTGTATGCTTAGACTGGGAGTGAACTCCGTATGCCTAAGTCAACCCACGAAACAAGCGTGTGGGCACTCAGCCGGCCAGAGGGGCAGGATGCACAAGCTGGGGATCGATCGGGTCCCCCCTGCGTGCTGCCGATCCTGCTGCCGCAACCCTCAGTTTGGTCCGATCTTAGACTAGGAATGAACTCCGTATGCCTAAGCCAACCGACGAAACGAGCAGGCGGGCGGGCACTACATCGGCCAGAGAGGCGGGATGCGCAAGCCATGGATCGATAGGGTGGTAGGTGGGTTTAGGCACATCTTCATATTTCTACCGTGCCAATGCCATTTTTATGGCTTGTAAATTCATACAATGGTCCCTTAAGCCTTCATGTGAAGTTTCATGGCAAGACGACTCGTTTTCTATTTTTCAGGATTTTTGAAACTTTTTACAGTTTGAGATTTTTTTAAAACTTTTTCAGAAGGAGTTTTGGCCCCAAACTTGGTAGACGTGATTCTTCTATTTTTGTTGGCTTGCACAAAACAATTCAGCTAAAAACTCGAAGTGTATTGGATTTTGTGACCATTTGAAAAAAGTGTCCCCATTTCATACACTTGAATGGCTACTGGAAGCAAACCTGTAAAATCTCAAATGCTCTTTAAGGGGGCATGAGTTCTCGAGGTTTGATGAGGGATAGAAGACCAATATAAGGGCCAAGTACCAGCACCCATCACACATCATGTGCGCACACCCCCCTCGCCCCCCTAATCGTCGCAACCCCAATGTCGTCGGTCAGGTTCTCCGACGATGCTCTGACGATTGTGCCCTGGGCGAAAAAAATGTGGCACCATCACATGCCCGAGCCCAGCATGTGCATCAGCAACCCTCGGTCCGATCCGATCTTACATTGGGAATGAACTCTGTATGCTTAGACTGGGAATGAACTTCGTATGCCTAAGTCAACCCACGAAACGAGCGTGCGGGCGCTCAACCGGCCAGAAGGGCTGGATGCCCAAGCCGGGGATCAACCGGGTCCCCCTGCGTGTTGTCGATCCTGCTATCACAACCCTCAGTCCGGTATGATCTTAGACTGGGAATGAACTCCGTATGTCTAAGCCTACCGACGAAACGAGCGGGCGGGTGCGCACTACGCCGGCCAGAGAGGCGGGATGCATAAGCCGTGGATCGATAGGGTGGCAAGTGGGTTTAGGCACATCTTCATATTTTTGCCATGTCAATGCCATTTTTATGGCTTGTAAATTCATACAATGGTCCCTTATGCCTTCATGTGAAGTTTCATGGCAAGACGACTCGTTTTCTATTTTTAGCGATTTTTGAAACTTTTTACAGTTTGGGATTTTTTTAAAATTTTTTCAGAAGGAGTTTCAGGCCCCAAACTTGGTAGACGTGATCCTTGTATTTTTGTTGGCATGCACAAAACAATTCAGCTGAAAGCTTGAAGTGTACAGGATTTTGTGACCATTTGAAAAAGGTGTCCCCATTTCAGACACTTTAATGGCTACTAGCAGCAAACCTGTAAAATCTCAAATGCTCTTTAAGGGGGTGTGAGTTTTCAAGGTTTGATGAGGGATAGGGGGCCAATATATGGGCCAAGTAGCAGCACCCATTGCACATCATGTGCACACACCACCCTCCCGCCCCCTAATCGTCGAAACCCTAATGCCATCGGTTAGGTTCTCCGGCGATGCTTCGGTGATGGTGCCCCGGGTGAAAAAAAATGAGGCACCAGCACATGCCCAAGCCCAGCATGTGCACCCGTAACCCTCGGTCCGATCTGATCTTATACTGGGAATGAACTCCATATGCTTAGACTTGGAATGAACTCCGTATGCTTAGACTGGAAATGAACTCTGTATGCCTAAGTCAACCCACGAAAAGAGCGTACGGGTGCTCAGTCAGCAAGAGGGGCAGGATGCACAAGCCGGGTGTCATGGACTAAGCTTTCTCTCAACAAGCAATAGACTGTGCGGCACTTGAATGGGCACTCCCAACCAAGTCAGCCTTCAATAGATTGATATCTGAACAAATAACCATAAGCCCTAGTTAGTCCCAAGCATTCACAATAAGACACAATATATCGAGATCAATCTCAAGCACACACACAAGAAGGCATATTCGCATCGAGAAAAAGAAAAACACATCGAGGCAACAATCAGGACATTCAATCGGGGTAAGTTTTATTATAAATGGGAATCATACATCAGGACCTCCCGCCATCACCAAGGCCAGGGGGCAACCCTTGGTGGGTGGCCTAAGCTCGCAAGCAACCGGTGAGACAACCCAACACTACGCTGCCGCTCACCCCCCTAAAGAGCCTTAGAGATTTTAGAGCTATGCTACCAGTAACCATTACAATGTTTGACATAGGGACACTTTTCCTAGCACAAGGTATCTACCCGGCCATGGCCCTATACATGGGTGGCTCATGGCAACCTAAGTCGTAGTCGTGGCCCTATACAAGGTTGGCTCATGACATCCTCCCCTCACCTATTCTATCGACGTCCTCGTCGACTTGCTGGCTTGAAATTCTTCGATCTTCCTTTGAAATCTCTGGAGGTTGTGTTCTCTCTCCCAGCTGGTTTCTTCTAGTCCTAATCTCTTCCACTTCACTAAGTACTCCTGAACTAGTTTTCAAGATATCTTGGTTTCCCTGTCAGCTAAGATCTCTTCGACTTGATGCTCTGAGGGTGGCTTCATGGTGATGGCGGCTCTGGTTGGCTCCCTTCGGCTAGCATCTGTAGGATCTGCATGGAAATGTTTCAGGTTGCTCACATGAAACACTAGGTGCACCTTCATCCACTTTGGTGGGTCGATTTTGTAAGAAGCATTCCTCACCTTGGAAAGGACCCTTACTGGACCTTCATATTTGTGCACCAGTCTATGATCTCTCTTTCTCAAGAACCTGGTTTGTTCAGGAACTAGTTGGACAAGAACCAAATCACCAACTTGAAAATGTTGAGCTCTATGACCCTTGTCTGTCCATTTCTTCATCCTTTTTGATGCTTTCTCCAGGTAGGCTTACGCAATCTCTGTGTTTTGCTTCCACTCTTTATTGAGATTGAAGGCTCTCAGATTCTTTCCTCCATATTGTTCCAAGGAAGTGTGGGGTAGCCTTGGTAATTATCCGATGACCACCTCAAATGGGCTCTTATTGGTGGAAGAGCTTTTGTTGGAATTAAAGCAGAGTTGAGCCACATCCAATAATGAAGGCCAGTCTTTCTGATTGGCTTGAACAAAATGCCTCAAGTATTCCTCTAATAATCCATTGAACCATTCTGTTTGACCATCGGTTTGAGGGTGATAGCTTGAGGAGATGTTGAGTTGGGACCCCAATATCTTGAAAAGTTCTCTCCAGAAGGACCCCGTGAATCTCGGATCTCGATCGCTGACAATGTTTTGAGGGAGGCCCCAGTATTTGACCACATGTTTGAACAATAGTCAAGCTGTGTCTTCCGCAGTGCAATACTTGTGAGCGGGAATGAATGTGGCATACTTAGAGAATCGGTCAATCACCACCAAAATAGCTCCAAGGTCACCAACCTTGGGTAAGCTCGAAATGAAATCGAGGGAGATGCTTTCCCACAGTCTGGTGGGTACTGGTAGTGGTTCAAGCATGCCTACAGATTTCTTCCTTTCAACCTTGTCTTGTTGGCAAATGAGGCAAGTCTTCGTATAGTCCATCACATCTTGTCGCATGTGAGGCCAATAGTATCCCTGTTTCAATAACGCCAAAGTGCGTTGCCAACCCGGGTGTCCCACCCATGGTGTGTCATGACATTCCCTCATTAGCATTTGTCTCAGACCTTCTGCTCTTGGCACAAACACTTGAGGCCCCTTGGTCCATAAGACCCCATTTTCTTGCCAGAAGTACTTGGACTTCCCTTCTTCCACTAGCTTCAGGATGGCACAAGCTTGCGGGTCCTTCCCTAAGTGATCTCCAATCAACTTGTGAATGTTATAGTGGCTCTGCTAGCCGCCATTGGCGCAATTCTTCTAAGGGCTGCTAAATCTGCTCGCCTGCTCAATGCATCGACCACTTGATTGGTCTTTCCAGTGGTGTGCTCAAAACAAAAGTCAAATTTTGCTAAAAATTCCTGCCACCTAGCTTGTTTTGCCATAAGCCTTGGTTGGGTGAGAAAATGGCTAACAGTCGTATTGTCTGTCTTCACGACAAAGTGTGAACCCAACAAGTAATGTCACCAAGCCTTCAAGCAGTGAACCACTACCAGGAGTTCTTTTTCTTGGCCGTATATTTCCTTTCAGCTTCACTTAGCTTCCTACTTTCAAATGCTACCGGGTGATGTTATTGTAAAAGTACTCCTCCAATAGCAAAATCAGATGCATCCGTCTGAACTTCGACGGGCTTTTCAATATCAGGGAGAGCTAAGATGGGATCCTTCATAATAGCATCCTTCAATCTCTCAAAGGCCTCTTGGCATTCACTCGTCCAATACCATTTACGCTCCTTCTTCAATAGCTCCGTGAGGGCCGTGGTCTTGCAAGAGTACCCTTCCACAAACCTTCTATAATAATTGGCTAGTCCCAAAAATGAGCAGAGTTCACTAACGTTCTTCGGTGTTGTCCACTCCTTGATGGCCTTAACCTTTTCCATGTCCATTCGAATGTGGCCACGTTCGATAATGTGACCAAGAAAATGGATTTGGGTCTGAGCAAATGCACACTTCTCCCTTTTTATGTATAACTGATGGTCCTGTAATCTTTGAAGTACCTGGCACAGGTGCTCTTGATGTTCTTCCAAAGTGGAGCTAAATACCACTATATCGTCTAAATAGATGACTACAAATTTGTCTAGGTAGTCATGGAACACCTGATTCATCAATGTACAAAATGTGGTAGGAGCATTGGTCAGTCCAAAGGGCATAACAAGAAATTCAAATGCACCATACCGTGTCACACAAGTGGTCTTTGGCTCATCTCCCTCAGCGATTATGACCTGATGCTAGCCAGATCTCAGGTCCAATTTGAAAAAGTACTTGGCCCGGCTCAATTGATCAAACAAGTCTACTATAAGGGGAATGAGATATTTATTTCTTACGATGACTTTGTTCAGGGCCCTGTAGTCAACACATAATCGTAAACTTCCATCATGCTTCTTTTTAAATAGCACTGGTGCTCCGAAAAGAGCCTTTGATGGTCTGATGAACCCGACTTGTAGCAGCTCATCTAACTACTTTCTTAGTTTGGCCAACTCTGTCAGGGCCATGCGGTAGGGAGCTCTAGCAAGGCGTTTCGCTCCTGGGAGGAGCTTAATTTCATGGTCCACTGCTCGTCGAGGGGGTAGAACCTTAGGCAACATCTCTGGCATCACCTCTTCGAATTCTTCCAACATTTTTTCCACACCATCAGGTATTGGTTCTACTTTCGACCCTTCTTTGTAAATCGGCACTGCCACAAAAGAGGGTTCCCCTCTCTTTACCCCTTTCTTGAACTGCAAAGCAGAAATCATTTTCTTCCCACTCTTTGGTAAGATGTTGGCTGGCACCACACATGGGTGTTCCCTTAAGAACAACAAGCAGCTAATGATGGGAATAGGGATGACCTGAGCCAACATCATGAAGTCCAATCCGAGAACAACATCAAAGTCATCCATGGGGGAAACTGTAAAGTCTACCTTCCCTTCCCATGGCCCCAATCGGGTTGTCACACTCTTGGAGCTTCCACTGATCGTAAAGGCTGGCAAATTGACTGCCTTCATTCATCTACAGTCTTTACTAATCTGAAGACCACACCTTTTTGCTTCTTCTGGTGTGATGAAAGTGTCGGTTGCACCTGTATCCACCATGGCCTTGGTGGCTTTCTCATTGATCGTCAAGTTCATATACATCAAGCCTCTACTCTGCTCCTTCTTTATAGTGTTCAATTGGGTGCGGAGGGCATTGAGGAACCTTATTGAACCCATCCTAGCTGGCTCCTCTTCAGCTTCTTCAACGCTCTTTGGCACTTTTACAGACTCTTGAGACGAGGTCCTTAAGGCATTAAGGGCTCCCCTGTACGGGCATTTAGCCACCCGATGCGGCCCCTTGCAAAGAAAGCAAGCTAACGGTTGCCTAGGCTTGAAAATCCTTGCATTGCTTGTCTTGGGTTGGGTGCTATCTTGACCAAAGGACCTCCTGTCTGATCCCCCACTGAAGGGCCAGTCCAACCTAGTCATCTTTCCCCCACTCCCAAAGTTAAAGCTACTGCCAGCTGATGGAGGATTTTTTCATTTTGAAGAGCCATCATTGTAATCGTGAAGACGTTCAGCTGCAGCCATGGCCGTGGCCACGTCTTGCACTTTCTGCCTTTGTAGTTCTGTCATCGCCCAAGGCTCGAGGCCCTCAAGAAAATAGAACATCTTATCCTTTTCGGACATGTCCTGAATATCCAACATCAGAATAGAAAAGCTCCTTACAAACTCTCGCACCGTTCCTGTTTGCACCAACTCTCGAAGTCTCCTTCGAGCCATATACTCCACATTCTCAGGGAAAAATTGGTTTTTCAATTCTCGCTTCAGATTGATCCAAGTCTTAATTGGGCACTCGTCATCGACAAACTTGGAGCACCACCACAACTTGGCATCCCCTGCGAGGTACATCGATGCCATTGTCACCTTGTCTTCCTCTGAATTTGTGTGTACAACTCGAAAGTACTGTTCCATGTCAAACAAGAAATTTTCAAGTTCCTTAGCATCCCTTGCCCCCTCATAGCATCGAGGCTCCGGCACTTTGGGCCTTTCTCCCCTTTCCATCGAGCTCGAACCCAATCTAGCCATAGCCATTTGTAGAATGCTCACCTGTGCTCTGAGCTCCTCAAACTCCTTTTGGAGAAAGTTCAAGGTGTCTCTAGCCTCTTCGCTCACGTTGTGGAGAGTATCAGACAACTCCCGCTGGGTTGTCTCGATCTCCTCACTTGATCTTTAGTCGTCATATGAATTTTCATTCCGACCACCACGGCCTCAAGTTCCTCAATTCTCTATTGATGATTCGGTCCACCATTTGTGGCCATCTCATCCATTTTTCTAGCACTTCTCAACCGTGCTCTGATACCACGTGTCACGAACTAAGCTTTCTCTCAACAAGCAATAGACCGTGCGACACTTGAATGGGTGCTCCCAACCAAGTCAGCCTTCAATAGATCGCTATCTGAACAAATAACCATAAGCCCTGGTTAGTCCCAAGCATTCACAATAAGACACAATATATCGAGATCAATCTCAAGCACACACACAAGAAGGCATATTCGCATCGAGAAAAAGAAAAACACATCGAGGCAACAATCGGGACATTCAACCGGGGTGAGTTTTATTATAAACGGGAATCATACATCGGGACCTCCCACCATCACCAGGGCCAGGGGGCAGCCCTTGGTGGGTGGCCTAAGCTCACATAGCAACCAGGTGAGACAGCCCAACACTACGCTGCCGGTTCACCCCTCTAAAGAGCCTTAGAGAATTTAGAGCTATGCTACCAGTAACCATTACAATGATTGAAATGGGGACACTTTTCCTAGCACAACAGATCTACCTGGCCATGGCCCTATACATTGGTGGCTTATGGCAACCAAAGTTTTGGTCATGGCCCTATACAAGGTTGGCTCAAGACACTGGGGATCGACCGGGTCCCCCCCTGCGTGCTGTTGATCCTATTACTGGAACCCTCGGTCTGGTCCAATCTTAGACTAGGAATGAACTCCGTATGCCTAAGCCAACTGACGAAACGATCGGGTGGGCGGCCACTACGCCGGCCAGAGAGGCGGGATGTGCAAGCTGTGGATCGATAGGGTGGTAGGTTGGTTTAGGCACATCTTCATATTTCTGTCATGCCAATGCCATTTTTATGGCTTCTAAATTCATACAATGGTCCCTTAAGCCTTCATGTGAAGTTTAATGGCAAGACGACTTGTTTCTATTTTTCACGATTTTTGAAATTTTTACGGTTTGGGATTTTTTAAAATTTTTTCAGAAGGATTTTTGGCCCCAACTTAGTATACATGATCCTTGTATTTTTATTGGCATGCATAAAACAATTCAGCTAAAAACTCGAAGTGTACAGGATTTTGTGACCATTTGAAAAAAAGTGTCCCCATTTCAAACACTTTAATGGCTAGTGGCAGCAAACCTGTAAAATCTCAAATGCTCTTTAAGGGGGTGTGAGTTCTGGAGGTTTGATGAGGGATAGGGGGCCAATATAAGGGCCAAGTACCAGCACCCATCGCACATCATGTGCACACACCCACCGACCCCCCCAATCGTCGGAACCCTAATGCCGTCGATCAGGTTTTTACGACGATGGTGGCCCGGGTGAAAACAAATGCAGGCACCAGCACATGCCCAAGCACAGCATGTGCACCCACAACCCTTGGTCTGGTCCGATATTACATTGGGAATGAACTCCATATGCTTAGACTGGGAATGAACTCCGTATGCCTAAGTCAACCCACAAATGAGCGTGCGGGCGCTCAGCCGGCCAGAGGGGCAGGATCCGCAAGTCGGGGATCGACCGGGTCCCCCCTTGTGTGCTACGATCTTGCTGCTGCAACCCTCGGTTTGGTCTGATCTTAGACTGGGAATGAACTCTGTATGCCTAAGCCAACCGACGAAACGAGTGGGCGGGCGGGCACTATGCCGGCCAGAGAGGAGGGATGCGCAAGCTGTGGATCGATAGGGTGGTAGGTGGGTTTAGGCACATCTTCATATTTCTGCCATGCCAATGCCATTTTTATGGCTTGTAAATTCATACAATGGTCCCTTAAGCCTTCATGTGAAGTTTCATGGCAAGACGACTCGTTTTCTATTTTTCATGATTTTTGAAACCTTTTATAGTTTGAGTTTTTTTAAATTTTTTTCAAAAGGAGTTTTGGTCCCAAACTGGGTAGATGTGATCCTTGTATTTTTGTTGGCATGCACAAAAAAATTCAGCTAAAAACTCGAAGTGTATAGGATTTTGTGACCATATGAAAAAAGTGTCCCCATTTTAGACACTTTAATGACTACTGGCAGCAAACCTGTAAAATCTCAAATGTTCTATAAGGGGGTGTGAGTTCTCGAGGTTTGATGAGGGATAGGGGGCCAATATAAGGGCCAAGTACCAGCACCCATCGCATATCATGTGCGCACACCCCCTGTCCCCCCCAATCACCGGAACCCCAATGCCACCGGTCAGGTTCTCTGGCGATGGTCCGACGATGGTGCCCTGGGCGAAAAAACAATGAGGCACCAGCACATGCCCGAGCCCAGCATGTGCACCCGTAACCCTTGGTCCGGTCCGATCTTACACTGGGAATGAACTCCATATGCTTAGACTGGGAATGAACTCTGTATGCCTAAGTCAACCCACGAAATGAGCGTGCGGGCGCTCAGCCGGCCAGAGGGGCAGGATGCGTAAGCCAGGGATCGGTTGGGACCCCCCTTGTGTACTGCTGATCCTGCTGCCGTAACCCTCAGTCCGGTCTGATCTTAGATTGAGAATGAACTCCGTATGCCTAAGCCAACCGACGAAACGAGCGGGCGGGCGGGCACTACACCGGCCAGAGAGGCGAGATGCGCAAGCCATGGATTGATAGGGTGGTAGGTGGGTTTAGGTGCATCTTCATATTTGTGCCATGCCAATGCTTTTTTTATGGCTTGTAAAATCATACAATGGTCCCTTAAGCCTTAATGTGAAGTTTCATGGCAAGACGACTCGTTTTCTATTTTTCACGATTTTTGAAACTTTTTACGGTTCGGGATTTTTTAAAAATTTTTTCAGAAGGATTTTTGCCCCTAATCTTTGTAGACGTGATCCTTGTAATTTTTTTGGCATGCACAAAAAAATTCAGCTAAAAACTCGAAGTGTACATGATTTTGTGACCATTTGAAAAATGTGTCCCCATTTCAGACACTTTAATGGCTACTGGTAGCAAACCTGTAAAATCTCAAATGCTTTTTAAAGGGGTGTGAGTTCTCGAGGTTTGATGTGGAATAGGGGGCCAATATAAGGGCCAAGTTCAGGCACCCATTGCACATCATGTGCGTACACCCCCTTCCCCCAATCGTCGGAACCCCAATGCCGTCGGTCAGGTTCTTCGACGATGCTCCGACGATGGTGCCCCAGGCAAAAAAAAATGCGGCACCAGCACATGTTCGAGCCCAGCATGTGCACCTGCAACCCTCGATCCAGTCCGATCTTACATTGGGAATGAACTCCGTATGCTTAGACTGGGAATGAACTCTGTATGCCTAAGTGAACCCACGAAACGAGCGTGCAGGCGCTCAGCCGGCCAGAGGAACAGGATGCGCGAGCCGGGGATCAGCCGGGTCGCCCCCTGCATGCTGCCAATCATACTACCACAACCCTTGGCCTGATCCATCTTAGACTGGGAATGAACTCTGTATGCCCAAGCCAACCGATGAAACAAGCGGGCGGGCGGGCACTACGTCGGCCAGAGAGACGGGATGCGCAAGCCGTGGATCGATAGGGTGGTATGTCAGTTTAGACAGATCTTCATATTTCTGCCATGCCAATACCATTTTTATGGCTTGTAAATTCATGCAATGGTCCCTTAAGCCTTCATGTGAAGTTCCATGGCAAGACGGCTCATTTTCTATTTTTCACGATTTTTGAAACTTTTTACGGTTCTTGATTTTTTTAAAATTTTTTCAGAAGGAGATTTGGCCCCAAACTTGGTAGATGTGATCCTTGTATTTTTTTTTGCATGCAACAAAAAATTCAGCTAAAAACTCGAAGTTTACAGGATTTTGTGACCATTTGAAAAAAGTGTCCCCATTTCAGACACTTTAATGGCTACTGGTAGCAAACCTGTAAAATCTCAAATGCTCTTTAAGAGGGTGTGAGTTCTCGAGGTTTGATGAAGGATAGGGGGCCAATATAAGGGCAAGTACCAGCACCCATCGCACATCATGTGCGCACACCCCCCGACACCCCCAATCGTCGGAACCCTAATGCCACCGGTCAGGTTTTCCGCGACAATGATCCAACGATGGTGCCCCGGGTGAAAAAAAATGTGACTAGCACATGCCCAAGCACAGCATGTGCACCCGTAACCCTCGGTCCGGTCCAATATTACACTGGGAATGAACTCCGTATGCTTAGATTGGAATGAACTCCATATGCCTAAGTCAACCCACGGAACGAACGTGCGGGCGCTCAGTCGGCCAGAGGGGCAGGATGCGCAAGTCGGGGATTGGTCGGGTCCCCCCTTGCATGCTGCCGTTCTTGCTATTGCAACCCTCAATCCAATCTGATCTTAGATTGGGAATGAACTCTGTATGCCTAAGCCAACTGACGGAAAGAGCGGACGGGCGGGCACTACGCCGGTCAGAGAGGACGGATGCGCAAGCTGTGGATCGATAGGGTGGTAGATGGGTTTAGGCACATCTTCATATTTCTGCCATGCTAATGCCATTTTTATGGCTTGTAAATTCATACAATGGTCCCTTAAGCCTTCATGTGAAGTTTCATGGCAAGACGACTCGTTTTCTATTTTTCATGATTTTTGAAACTTTTTACGATTCGAGATTTTTTTAAAAATTTTTTCAGAAGGAGTTTTGGCCCCAAACTTGGTAGATGTGATCATTGTATTTTTTTTGGCATGCACAAAAAAATTCAGCTAAAAACTCGAAGTTTACAGGATTTTGTGACCATTTGAAAAAAGTGTCCCCATTTCAGACACTTTAATGGCTACTGACAGCAAACCTATAAAATCTCAAATGCTTTTTAAGGGGGTATGAGTTCTCGAGGTTTGATGAGGGATAAGGGGCCAATATAAGGGCCAAGTACCAGCACCCATCGCACATCATGTGCGCACACCCCCCCCCCGCCCCCCAATTGCCGGAACCCCAATGCCGTTGGTCAGGTTCTCCGACGATGCTCCGATGATGGTGCCTCGGGTGAAAAAAAATACGACACCAGCACATGCCCGAGCCTAGCATGTGCACCCGCAACCCTCGATCCATTCCGATGTTACACTGGGAATGAACTCCGTATGCTTAGACTGGGAATGAACTTCATATGCCAAGTCAACCCACGAACCAACGTGCGGGCGCTCAGCCGGCCAGAGGGGTAGGATGCGCAAGCCAGGGATCGGCCGGGTCCCCCCTGTGTCACACCCTGGGTGGGCACGCCAGGCACATTAGGCAGACCAGCAGGCGAGCCAGAGGTTGAGGCCCGTAGACCAGGCTTGCTGACGGGTATCTGTGCGTAAAGCCTAGCAAACGAGCTCAGAACGCCCGCCCGACTTGCAGGCCAGCCCGTGAGACCAAGGCCTGGCATACAAGCTGCCCGCACCACATCCAGAGGGGCCCAAGGTGCTGGACATGCAAGGGAAGCTTCTGGAAATAGGCAAGAGCATCCTGGCAGATTTGGTTGACCCTGAAAATCAGGAGTTAGCATCCTGATTGATTATAATCCCATGATTTTAGCCTTTATTCTAAGGATATGCCATTAAGTTGTAGCTGGAGCCTCAACTATAAATAGAGGGCTGCTCCACCCTTATTTGTACACCATCAAACACTTCTGTTTCAGTGAATACAAGAGCATTTCTAGAATTCTGTCTTCTTATCTTGTTTCTCTTTAACTTGCGTAATCAGCCCTTCCCATTGTTCTAGTGCCCGGGACACTTATGTTTTAGGCTGACTTAGGCACAAAGGAGTAGATTCCAAGCCTAAGGCCACACGGATTCTGAGTCTAAGGTTGGAGCCCGTGACAGTTGGTATCAGAGCAAGTTCGATTCTACGTGTTTGTGTTGTGCAGGTTAGATCATGATTGAGGAGATGGCATCGCAAAGCGACGTTGCTAGCCAACAACCAGAGGCCCAAAAGCATGGCCGAGGAAGAGGCAAGAAAGCCAGTTTTAGAGATATCTAGTCTACCATGGACGGTAGGCTGGCCAAGGTGGAGGTGACCATAGGCGACATGGGGGAGAAGCTTGAGGAAGTAGAGACTCACATTGCATCGCTAGACTCCATGGGGGAGGAGATCCAAAGTGAGCTAGAAGCTGCTCTCAACAAAGGCTTGGACGTGTTCACCAAAAAGAACCAGACCTTGGAGGCTGAAGTGCAGACCTTGCACGATGGCATGGAGGCCATGCGCCAGTGGATGGAAGAGCTTACCAGTGAGCTCGTTACTTGCAAGACTGCCATTGGGAATGGCATGTTTGCTAGAGTGTCCAAATCCAAATTGGATGTCCCCAAGCCTAAGGAGTTTAAGGGGACTAGGGCGGCAAAGGAAGTAGACAACTACTTTGGGGTATGGAGCAGTACTTCCAGGCCATCGGCATGCAAGACGAGGCGATAAAGGTAAGCACCGTTGTTATGTATCTCACTGATGTAGCCTTATTGTGGTGGAGGCACAGGTGTGATGATGTCAGGCATGAGAGCGCCAAGATTGGAACCTGGGAAGAGTTCCAAAAGGAGTTCAGAGAATAATTTTACTTGGAGTATGCCGATGATGAGGCACGGGCAAAATTACGTAGGTTGAGCCAGCAAGGGGACATAAGGGAGTATGTCCAAAAATTCTCTGAACTGATGCTACAGATCTTGGATCTAGGTGAGAAGGATGCATTCTTTGCTTTCATGGATGGGCTGAAGCCGTGGGTGAAGCATGAGCTACAAAGGAGAGGAGTTCATGACTTGGCTAAAGCCATGGCTACTGCCGAGGCCTTGATAGAGTTCAAGCCTCTGAACAAGTTCGAGTCTTCCAAGCCCAAGGGTAAGGGCAGGGACGATAGGGACCAGAAAAAGCAGTCCAAGGGGAAGGACCGTGATTGGGAGTCCAAGGATGGAGATCGAGACTGTTCAACCAAGGATGGTGAGAGGAAGCCACCAGCAAGCAAGTGGAAAGCAAAGGGGCACCGAGAGCCACTAGCATGCTACCTATGTGGAGGGAGCCACATAGCATGCAATTGACCGCAGAAGGGCAAGCTGGCTACTATAGACAAGGAGTCTGATGAGGAGCCAGAGTCAGGGGCAGCAAAGCTTGGGTCATTGGTGCTCAATGCTGTCCAGAGTAAGGGGAACCGCAAGCCAAAGGGCTTGATGTTTGCGGATCTAATGGTTACGGGTCAGAAGGTGAGCGCACTGGTGGACACAGGTGCCTTATATCTTTTTATTTCAGGTGATGGAGCCCAGAAGCTCAGACTAAAGGTGCAGAAAGGGACTGGTACCATTAAAACGGTGAACTCCAAGGAAGTTCCAGCCATTGGAGTAGCACGGGGAGTGGAGTTACAGCTTGGAGACTGGAAAGGCAAGGAGACCATTGAGGTAATACCCCTTGATGACTATGAGTTTGTGATTGGGTTGGATTTCCTTGTTCGGATTAACGCCCTCCTTGTGCCTTTTGTCGATTGTGTTTGCATCTTGGATGCACGGTGCCAATGCCTAGTGCCATTGAGAAGAGGGTCTGGAGTTGGGTCGCGGGTGGTGTCAGCCATCCAATTTGCCAAGGTGGTAAGCAGACAAGAAGACACCTTCTTGGCAGCCCTGAAATATGATGAGCCAAGGGAGAAGGAGACCGAGTCACCCTTGGAGGTGCTAAAGGTGCTGAAGACCTTTAGTGATGTGATGCCGCAAAGCTGCCTAGCAAGCTACCACCTAAGAGGGAGGTGGACCACAAGATCGAGCTGGTGTCCGAGGCCAAGCCACCAGCCAGAGCCCCTTACCGAATGTCTCCACCAGAGTTGGAGGAGTTAAGGAAGCAGCTCAAGGAGTTAGTTGATGCTGGCTTCATCAGGCCATCGAAGGCACCCTATGGTGCACCGGTTCTATTCCAACGCAAGCATGATGGGTCGTTGCAGCTGTGCATAGACTACCAGGCCTTGAACAAGCTGACCATCAAGAACAAGTACCCCATCCCACTCATTACGGACTTGTTCGATCAACTTGGGAGTGCAAGGTGGTTCACCAAGCTGGATTTGAGGTCAGGCTACTATCAAGTCAGGATCGCGGAGGGAGATGAGCCAAAGACAGCATGTGTCACTCGGTATGGTTCGTATGAGTTCTTGGTGATGCCTTTCGGACTCACGAATGCCCCAGCAACATTCTGCACCCTTATGAACAAGGTACTTCAGTCATTCCTTGATCGGTTTGTTGTGGTTTATTTGGATGACATTGTGATCTACAGCCAGACTTTGGGAGAGCATGTAGACCACTTGAGACAGGTGTTTGAGGTGTTACGGGCAACAAGCTGTTTGTCAAGAGGGAGAAGTGCTCATTCGCCCAGCAGGAGATCCCGTTCCTAGGCCACATAGTGGGAGGTGGCAGGATACGCATGGATGAAGGCAAGATACATGCCATCCTGGAGTGGCAACCGCCAGCCAAGGTCACTGAGTTGAGATCATTCCTTGGGCTGGTTAACTACTACAGGCACTTCATCAAAGGTCACTCAGCAATAGCCACGCCATTGACTGACTTGCTCAAGAAAGGGAGAGCATGGGAGTGGAGCGCAGGGTGCCAGGAAGCCTTTGACAAGTTGAAGCAGGTTGTGATCGAGGAGCCAATCTTGGCCTAGCCAGACCATGCCAAGCCGTATGAGGTGAATACGGATGCATCAGACTTTGCCATAGGGGGTGTGTTGATGCAAGAGGGATGTCTAGTCGTGTTCGAGAGTAGGAAACTGAATGAGACTGAACGTAAGTACACGGTCCAAGAGAAAGAGATGACTGCAGTGGTGTGCTGCTTGTGCACTTGGTGCCATTACCTATTGGGGTCGAGGTTTGTGGTGAGGACGGACAATGTGGTGACCAGCTACTTCCAGACGCAGAAGAAGCTATCCCCCAAGCAGGCGAGATGGCAAGATTTTCTTGCAAAATTTGATTTCTAGATGAAGTACAAGCCAGGATGGGCAAACCTAGTGGCAGATGCCCTGAGCAAGAAGGCTAACCTTGCTTGCCATTAGCTAACCAAAGGGGTCATTGGTGCCGCGCATCAAGGAGGGACTTGCGCATGATCCTATAGCTAAGGCTTTGATGGAGTACGCCCAGCAAGGTAAGACTAGGCAATTTTGGTTGTAGGATGGTTTGTTGTACACCAAGGGCAGTAGACTATTTGTGCCATAGCATGGGAAGCTCCGTAAGGAAGTTTTGCAAGAATGTCATGATTCAAGGTGGGCTGGACACCCTGGAGTGAGCGCACCTTGGCGCTGATCGAGGACCGGTACTACTGGCTGCACATGAGGGAGGATGTGGAGGCCTATGTGAAGACTTGTCTTGTGTGCCAACAGGACAAGGTGGAGCTCAAGAAACCAGGCGATCTCTTGGAGCCATTGCCAGTGCCAGAGCGACCATGAGAGAGTGTTTCTCTGGACTTTATAGTCGGTCCACCCAAGACAGAGGGGTTTGGAAGCATCATAGTAGTGGTGGATAGGTTTTCCAAGTATGGAATTTTCATTCCAGCAACTAAGGAGTGCCTAGCCGAGGAGGCAGCTCGATTGTTCCTGAAGAACATGGTTAAGTACTGGGGAGTGTCGAGGACCATTGTTAGTGATTAGGATGGACGGTTCATGGGTAGGTTCTGGACTGAGTTGTTCAAGTTGTTGGGGTCAAACTTGAACTTTTCCACCAGCATGCATCCATAGACCGATGGGCAGACAGAACGAGTGAATGGACTATTGGAGGTCTACCTCAGGCACTATGTGAGTGCCACACAAAGGGACTGGCCAAAGCTGCTAGATATTGCGTAGTTTTCCTACAACTTGCAAAGGAGCGAGGCAACGAACCAGAGCCCATTTGAGGTTGTGACAGGGCAACAACCACTAACACCTGGTTCGATTGCTACAGGTTATACAGGGCTGAATCCAGCAGCATACAAGTTTGCCAAGGCATGGCAGGAGCAAACTGACTTGGCCAGAGTTTGTCTACACAAGGCAGCCAAGAGGTCGAAGAAGTGGGCAGACCAGAATAGGCGGGATGTGTAGTTCCAGGTTGGAGACTTGGTATTGGTAAAGCTGCATCCCATTGTGTGCCACAGGGGGCTGCACAAAGGCCTAGCCCGGAGGTATGAGGGACCTTTTCGAATAGTCAAGAGGGTAGGCAAGGTTGCCTACAAGCTGGATATGCCACCCAAGTCGAGGGTACACTCGGTGTTCCATGTGAGCATGCTCAAGCCATTCCATGAGGATGAGGGAGATCCAGGATGAGCAGAGTCAAAGCGTGTGCCATTGGGAACAAGGGCCTCATATGAGAAGGAGGTCCACAGCGTCATAGCTGACCAGGATGTGAGACGGAAGAACTAAAAACCAAGACATGAGTACTTGGTGCATTGGAAGGGACTTTCAGATAGTGAGGCAAGTTGGGAACCAGCAGAGGACTTATGGCAGTTCAGGGACCAGATCAGGCAGTACCATGCACAAGACGCAACAAGGGCATTGCACAATCAGGTGGGGGAAAAATGTCATGCCCTGGGCGGGCACACCAGGCACATCAGGTAGACCAGCAGACGAGCCAGAGGTTGAGGCCCGCAGACCAGACGTCCTCCTCACGAGTATCTGTGCGCAAAGCCTAGCAGATGAGCTCAGAATGCCTGCCCGACTTGTAAGCCAGCCCATGAGACCAAGGCCTGGCATACAAGCTGCCCGCACCACATCCAAAAGGGCCCATGGTGCTGGACACGCAAAGGAAGCTTCTGGAAACAGGCAGGAGCATCCTGGCAGATTTGGTTGACCCTGAAAATCAGGAGTTAGCATCCTGATTGATTGTAATCCCATGATTTTAGCCTTTATTCTAGGGATATGCCATTAAGTTGTAGCTGGAGCCTCAACTATAAATAGAGGGCTGCTCCACCCTCATTTGTACACCATCAAACACTTCTGTTTCAGTGAATACAAGAGCATTTCCAGAATTCTGTCTTTTTATCTTGTTTCTCTTTAACTTGCGTAATCAGCCCTTCCCATTGTTCTAGTGCCCGCACGCTTGTGTTTTAGGCTGACTTAGGCACAAAGGAGGAGATTCCAAGCCTAAGGCCGTACGGATTCTGAGTCTAAGGTCAGAGCCCGTGACACCTACGTGCTGTCGATCCTCCTATCGTAACCCTCAGTTCGATCCAATCTTAGACTGGGAATGAACTGCATATGCCTAAGCGAATCGACGAAACGAGCAGGCGGGCGGGCGGGCACTACGCCGGCCAGAGAGGCGGGATGCGCAAGCCGTGGATCGATAGGGTGGTAGGTGGGTTTAGGCACATCTTCATATTTCTACCATGCCAATGCCATTTTTATGGCTTGTAAATTCATACAATGGTCCCTTAAGCCTTCATGTGAAGTTTCATGGCAAGACGACTCGTTTTCTATTTTTCATGATTTTTGAAACTTTTTATGGTGCAAGATTTTTTTAAAATTTTTTCAAAAGGAGTTTTGGCCCCAAACTTGGTAGATGTGATCCTTGTATTTTTGTTGGCATGCACAAAAAAATTTAGCTAAAAACTCGAAGTGTACAGGATTTTGTGACCATTTGAAAAAAGTGTCCCCATTTCAGACACTTTAATGGCTACTGGCAGCAAACCTGTAAAATCTCAAATGCTCTTTAAGGGGTGTGAGTTCTCGAGGTTTGATGAGGGATAGGGGGCCAATATAAGGGCCAAGTACCAGCACCCATCGCACATCATGTGCGCACACCCCCCGCCCCCCCAATCGCCGAAACCCTAATGGCACCGGTCAGGTTCTCCGGTGATTCTCCGGCGATGGTCCCCCGGGCGAAAAAAAAAGTGGTACCAGCACATGCCTGAGCCTAGCATGTGCACCCGAGACCCTCAGTCCGATCTGATCTTACACTGGGAATGAACTCCGTATGCTTAGACTGGGAATGAACTCCGTATGCCTAAGTCAACCCATAAAACGAGCGTGCGGGCGCTCAGCTGGCCAGAGGGGTAGGATGCGCAAGTCGGAGATCAGCCGGGTCCCCCCCTACGTGCTGCCAATCCTACTGCCGTAACCCTCAATTCGGTCTGATCTTAGACTAGGAATGAACTTCGTATGCCTAAGCCAACCGACCAAAACAAGCGGGCGGGCGGGCACTACGCCGGCCAGAGAGGCGGGATGCGCAAGCCGTGGATCGATAGGGTGGTAGGTGGGTTTAGGCACATCTTCATATTTCTTCCATGCCAATGCCATTTTTATGGCTTGTAAATTCATACCATGGTCCCTTAAGCCTTCATGTGAAGTTTCATGGCAAGACGACTCGTTTTCTATTTTTCACGATTTTTGAAACTTTTTACGGTTTGGGATTTTTTTAAAATTTTTTCAGAAGGATTTTTGGCCCCAAACTTGGTAGACGTGATCCTTGTATTTTTTTTGGCATGCACAAAAAATTCAGCTAAAAACTCGAAATGTACAGGATTTTGTGACCATTTGAAAAAGTGTCCCATTTCAGACACTTTAATGGCTACTGGCAGCAAACCTGTAAAATCTCAAATGCTCTTTAAGGGGGTGTGAGTTCTCGATGTTTGATGAGGGATAGGGGGCCAATATAAGGGCCAAGTACCAGCACCCATCGCACATCATGTGCGCACACCCCGCCCCCCCAATCGCGAACCCCAATGCCGTCGGTCATTCTCCGGATGGTCCCCCGTGAAAAAAAAATGGCACCAGCACATGCTCGAGCCCAGCATGTGCACCCACAACCCTCGTCTGGTCTGATCTTACACTGTGAATGAACTCCGTATGCTTAGACTGGAATGAACTCCGTATCCCTAAGTCAACCCATGAAATGAGCATGTAGGATGCGCAAGTCGGGGATCGTCGGGTCCCCCTCAGTGAGCTATCGATCCTACTACCGTAACCCCCGGTCTGGTCTGATCTTAGACTGGGAATGAACTCCGTATGCCTAAGCCAACCGACGAAACGAGCGGGCGGGCACTACGCCGACCAGAGAGGCGGATGCGCAAGCCGTGGATCGATAGGTTGGTAGGTGGGTTTACGCACATCTTCATATTTCTACCATGCCAATGCCATTTTTATGGCTTGTAAATTCATACAATGGTCCCTTAAGCCTTCATGTGAAGTTTCATGGCAAGACGACTCGTTTTCTATTTTTCATGATTTTTGAAACTTTTTACGGTTTAGGATTTTTTTAAAATTTTTTCAGAAGGTGTTTTGGCCCCAAACTTGGTAGACGTGATCCTTGTATTTTTGTTGGCATGCACAAAAAAATTCAGCTAAAAACTCGAAGTGTACAGGATTTTGTGACCATTTGAAAAAAGTGTCCCCATTTCAGACACTTTAATGGCTACTGGCAGCAAACCTGTAAAATCTCAAATGCCTCTTTCAGGGGGTGTGAGTTCTCAAGGTTGATGAGGGATAGGGGGCCAAATATAAGGGCCAAGTACCCAGCACCCATCACACATCATGTGCGGACACCCCTCGCCCCCCAATCGTGGAACCCAATGCCCAGTCAGGTTCTCCGATGATGCTCCACGATGTGGTCCCAGGCGAGAAAAAATGCTGGCACCAGACACATCCCAGGCCAGCATGTTGCACCCGCAACCTCGGTCTCGTCTGATCTTACACTGGAAATGAACTCCGTATGCTTAGACTGGAATGAACTCGTAATGCCTAAGTCAACCACGAAACGCGTGCGGGGCGCTCAGCCGGCTAGAGGGGCAGAGCAAAGGGGGATTCGATCGGGTCCCCCCTCGTGCTTCATCTGCTACCGCAACCCTTAGTCGGTCTGATCTTAGACTGGGAATGAACTCCGTATGCTTAAGCCAACCGAATTAAAACGAGCGGTGCGGGGCGGGCACTAGGTCGGCCAGAGATGCGCAAGCCGTGGATCAATAGGGTGGTAGGTGGGTTTAGGCACATCTTCATATTTCTGCCATGCCAATGCCATTTTTATGGCTTGTAAATTCATACAATGGTCTCTTAAGCCTTCATGTGAAGTTTTATGGCAAGACTGAACTCGTTTTCTCATTTTTCACGATTTTGAAACTTTTTACGGTATCGGGATTTTTTTAAATGTTATTATTTCAGAAGGAGTTGTTTGGCCCCACACCTTTGTAGATGTGATCCTTGGTATTTTTTTGGCATGCAGAGAAAAAATTGCAGCTACAAACTCGAAGTTGATACAGGGATTTTGTGGACCAATTTGGACCAAAAACAGTGTCCCGCAATTCAAGACACTGTTAATGGCTACTGGCAGCAACCTGTAAAAATCTCAAATGCTCTTTATAAGGAGGGTGTGAGTTCTCTAGGTTTGATGGGAGAGATAGGGGCCAATATAAGGCCAAG
>NW_019168015.1:2225566-2253038 GCF_002303985.1 Durio zibethinus | reverse complement strand
AACTCACACCCCCTTAAAGAGCATTTGGGATTTTACAAGTTTGCTGCCAGTAGCCATTAAAGTGTCTAAAATGGGGACACTTTTTTCAAATGGTCACAAAATCTTGTACACTTCGAGTTTTTAGCTGAATTTTTTTGTGCATGCCAAAAAAAATACAAGGATCACATCTACCAAGTTTGGGGCCAAAACCCCTTCTAAAAAAATTTAAAAAAAATCCTGAACTGTAAAAAGTTTCAAAAATCGTGGAAAATAAAAAACGAGTCATCTTGCCATGAAACTTGACATGAAGACTTAAGGGACCATTGTATGAATTTACAAGCCATAAAAATGGCATCGGCCTAGCAGCAATTTGAAGATGTGCCTAAACCCACCTACCACCCTATCGATCCACGGCTTGTGCATCTCGCCTCTCTGGCCGGCGTAGTGCAGCCCGCTCGCTCGTTTCGTCGGTTGGCTTAGGCGTACGGAGTTCATTCCCAGTCTAAGATCAGACCAAACTGAGGGTCATAGTAGACATCGATAGCAAAACTAGGGGGACCCGACCTGCTCGACCTTATGCATCCTGCCCCTCTGGCCGACAGAGCGCCCGCACGCTCATTTCATTGGTTGACTTTGGCATACAGAGTTTATTCTCAGGCTAAGCATAACACGGATTTCATTCCAGTGAAGATTCAATCAGACCGAGGGTTCCACGGGTGCACGTCGGCTCGGCATGTCTTGCTACCCACACATTTTTCTTCGCTCCGAGGGCCACGTCGAGCATCACCGGAGAACCTGATTCGACGGCATTGCGGTTCCGGTGATTGGGGGCGGGGGGGTGGTGCACATGATGCGATGGGGCCTGGTACTGTTGGGCCCTTAATATTAGCCCCTAATCCCTCATCAAACCTCGAGAAATCACACCCCCTTAAAGAGCATTTGAGATTTTACAAGTTTGCTGCCAGTAGCCATTAAAGTGTCCAAAATGGGGACACTTCTTTCGAATGGTCACAAAATCCTGTACACTTCAAGTTTTTAGCTGAATTGTTTTGTGCATGCCAACAAAAATACAAGGATCAGGTCTAGCAAGTTTGGGGCCAAAAATCCTTCTGAAAAAATTTTAAAAAAATCTTGAACCGTAAAATGTTTCAAAAATCGTGAAAAACAGAGAACGAGTCGTCTTGCCATGAAACTTCACATGAAAGGCTTAAGGACCATTGTATGAATTTACAAGCCATAAAATGGCATTGGCATGGCATAAAATATGAAGATGTGCCTAAACCCACCTACCACCCTATCGATCCGCGGCTTGCGCATCTTGCCTCTCTGGCCAGCATAGTGCCCACTCGCCCACTCGATCGTTTCCTCGGTTGGCTTAGGCATACGGAGTTCATTTCCAGTTTAAGATCAGACTGGACCAAGGGTTGTGGCAACAGGATCGGCAGCACACAGGGGGGAACCCGATCGATCCCTGGCTTGAGCATCCTAGCCCTCTGGCCGGCTGAGCGCCCGCATGCTCGTTTTGTGGGTTGACTTAGGCATATCGAGTTCATTCCCAGTCTAAGCATACGGCGTTCATCTATCCAGTTTAAAGATTAGATTGGAATCGAGGTTGTGGGTGCACATCTGGGATCGGGAATGTGCTGTGCCATATTTTTTCTGCACCGAGCACATCGCTAAGAGCCTCGTCGGAGAACCTGACCAGTGGTATGGGTTCCGACGATTGGGGGGGTCTGCGCACATGATGTGCGATAGGTGCTGGTCTTGGCCCTTAATATTGGCGCTCTATCCCTCAATCAAAACCTCAAGAAACTGCACACCTAAGAGCTTTGAGATTTACAGGTTTTGCTGCAGTAGCCCATTAAATTGTCTGAAATAGGACACTTTTTTTTCAAATGGTCACAAAATCCGTACATCTCGAGTTTTATAGCTGAAGTTTTTTGTGATGCCAAAAAAAATTACAAGGATCACGTCTACCAACCAGTTTTGGGGCCAAAAATCTTTCTGAAAAAATTTAAAAAAATCTGAAACTGTAAATGTTTTGAAAATGTGAAAAAATAGAAAACGAGTCGTCTGCCATGAAATTTCACAATGAAAGGCTTAAAGGACCCTTTTAATGAATTTACAAAGCCATAAAAATGGCATTGGCATGGCAGAAAAATATGAAATGGTGCCTAAACCCACCTAACACCTATAAGATCCACGGCTTGCGCAACCGTCTCTCTGGCCCAGGTAGCGCCCGCCGTCGTCGTTTCGTCCTGTTCTTAGGCATACGGAGTTCATCCAGTCTAAAGATCAGATTTGCCCCGAGGCCTGTGGCTAGAATAGGCCAAGCACGTAGGGGGGGAAAACCGACAATCCCCGGTTGTGACCTGCCCTCTGGCCGACTGAATTCCCGTACGCTCATTTTGTGGGTTGACTTTGGCATACAGAGTTCATTCCCAGTCTAAGCATACGGGTTCATTCCCAGTGTAAGATCAGACCAGACCGAGGGTTGCAGGTGCATGTGCTAGGCTCGAGAATGTGCTGGTGCCACATTTTTTTTCACTTGGGGCACCATCATCGAAGCATCGCCGGAGAACCTGACCGCGGCATTAGGGTTCCGACGATTGGGGGGGCGGGGGGGTGTGCGCACATGATGTGCGATGGGTGCTGGTACTTGGCCCTTATATTGGCCCCCTATCCCTCATCAAACCTCAAGAACTCACACTCCCTTAAAGAGCATTTGAGATTTTACAGGTTTGCTGCCAGTAGCCATTAAAGTGTCTGAAATGGGGACACTTTTTTCAAATTATGACAAAATCCTGTACACTTCGAGTTTTTAACTGAAATTTTTTGTGCATGCCAAAAAAAATACAAGGATCACGTCTACCGAGTTTGGGCCAAAACTCGTTCTGAAAAAATTTTAAAAAAATCTCGAACAGTAAAAAGTTTCAAAAATCATGAAAAATAGAAAACGAGTCGTCTTGCCATAAAACTTCACATGAAGGCTTAAGGGACCATTGTATGAATTTACAAGCCATAAAAATGGCATGGCATGGCAGAAATATGAAGATGTGCCTAAGCCCACCTACCACCCTATCGATCCATGGCTTGCGCATCCCGTCTCTTTGGCCGGCGTAATGTCGGCCCTCCCGCTCGTTTCATCGGTTGGCTTAGGCATACTGAGTTTATTTCCAGTCTAAGATCAGACCAGACTGAGGGTTACGAAAGCAGGATCAGCAGCACGAAGGGGGGGACCCAACCGATCCCCGGCTTGCGCATCTTGCCCCGCTGGCCGGTTGAGCGCACGTAAACTCATTTCGTGGGTTGACTTTGGCATACTAAGTTCATTCCCAGTCTAAGCATACGGAGTTCATTCCCAGTGTAAGATCGGACCGGACTGAGGGTTGCGAGTGCACATGCTAGGCTCAGGCATGTGCTGGTGCCACATTTTTTTTTGCCCGGGGCACCATCGTCGGAGCATCACCGGAGAACCTTACCGACGGCATTGGGGTTCCGACGATTGGGGGGGCGGGGGGGTTGTGCACACATGATTTGCGATGGGTGCAGGTACTTGGCCCTTATATTGGCCCCCTATCCCTCATCAAACCTTGAGAACTCACACCCCCTTAAAGAGCATTTGAGATTTTACAGGTTTGCTGCCAGTAGCCATTAAAGTGTCTGAAATGGGACACTTTTTTCAAATGGTCACAAAATCCTGTACACTTCGAGTTTTTAGCTGAATTTTTTTATGCATTCCAATAAAAATACAAGATCACGTCTACCAAGTTTGGGGCCAAAAATCCTTTTGAAAAAATTTTAAAAAAATCCCGAACTGTAAAAGGTTTCAAAAATAGTGAAAAATAGAACACGAGTCATCTTGCCATGAAACTTCACATGAAGGCTTAAGGGACCATTGTATGAATTTACAAGCCATAAAATTGGCATTGGCATGGCAGAAATATGAAGATGTGCCTAAACCCACCTACCACCCTATTGATCCACGGCTTGCGCATCCCGCCTCTTGGCCGACGTAGTGCTGCCCGCCCGCTCGTTTCATCGGTTAGCTTAGGCACACAGAGTTCATTCACAGCAGGATCGACAGCATGCAGGGGGGACCCGGTCGATCCCCAGCTTACGCTTCCTGCCCCTCTGGCAGGCTGAGCACCCGGACGCTTGTTTCGTGGGTTGACTAAGGCATATGGAGTTCATTCTTGATCTAAGCATACGGAGTTCATTCCCAGTGTAAGATTGGACCAGACTGAGGGTTACGGGTGCACATACTAGGCTCGAGCATATGCTGGTGCCATTTTTTTTTACGCTTGGGGCACCATCGTTGGAGCATCGCTGGCGAACTTGACCGGCGATTGGGGGGGCAGGCGGGGTGTGCGCACATGATGTGTGATGGGTGTTGGTACTTCACCCTTATAGTGGCCCCCTATCCCTCATCAAACCTTAAGAACTCACACCCCCTTAAAGAGCATTTGAGATTTTACAGGTTTGCTGCCAGTAGCCATTAAAGTGTCTAAAATGGGGACACTTTTTTCAAATGGTCAAAAACTCTTGTACACTTCAAGTTTTTAGCTGAATTTTTTTGTGCAAGCCAAGAAAAATACAAGGATCACATCTACCAAGTTTGGGGCCAAAACTCCTTCTGAAAAAATTTTAAAAAAGTTTTGAAAATTGTGAAAAAGAGAAAACGAGTCGTCTTGCCATGAAACTTCACATGAAGGCTTAAGGGACCATTGTATGAATTTACAAGCCATAAAAATGGCATTGCCACGGCAGAAAGATGAAGATGTGCCTAAACCCACCTACCTCTCTATCGATCCATGGCTTGCACATCCCGCCTCTCTGGCCGACATAGTGGTCGCCCGTCCGCCCGTTTCGTCGGTTGGCTTAGGCATACGGAGTTTTTTCCAGTCTAAAATCAAATCGAACCAACGGTTGTGGCAGTAGGATCTACAGCACGTAGGGGGGACCCGACCAATCCTCGGCTTACCCATCCTGCCCCTCTGGCCGGTAGCAGAAATATGAAGATGTGCCTAAACCCACCTACCACCCTATCATTCCACGGTATGCGCATCCCGCCTCTCTGGCTGGCATAATACCCGCCTGCCCGCTCGTTTCATCAGTTGGCTTAGGCATACGGAGTTTATTCCCAGTCTAAGATCAGACCAGACCGAAGGTTGTGGCAGTAGGATCGATAGCACGTAGGAGGGACTCGGTCGATCCCCGGCTTACGCATCCTACCCCTCTGGTTGACTGAGCGCCTGCACGCTCGTTTCATGGGTTGACTTAGGCATACGAAGATCATTCCCAGTCTAAGCATACGGAGTTCATTCCCAGTGTAAGATCGGACCAGACTGAGGGTTGTGGGTGGACATGCTAGGCTTGGGCATGTGCTGGTGCCGTATTTTTTTTTGCTCGGGGCCAAAACTCCTTCTGAAAAAATTTTTAAAAAATCTCGAACCGTAAAAAGTTTCAAAAATCATGAAAAAGAGAAAACGAGTCATCTTTCCATGAAACTTCACATGAAGGCTTAAGGGACCATTGTATGAATTAACAAGCCATAAAAATGGCATTGGCATAGTAGAAATATGAAGATGTTCCTAAACCCACCTACCACCCTATCAATCCACGGCTTGCGCATCCCGTCTCTCTGGCCTGCATAATGCCCGCCCGCCCGCTCGTTTCATCGGTTGGCTTAGGCATACGGAGTTCATTCCCAATCTAAGATCGAACCAGATCGAGGGTTGTGGCAGCAGGATCAGTAGCACGTAAGGGGGGACCCAGTTGATCCCTGGCTTGCGCATCCTGCCCCTCTGGCCGACTGAACGCCCCCACGCTCGTTTCATTGGTTGACTTAGGCATACGGAGTTCATTCCCAGTCTAAGCATACGGAGTTCATTCCCAGTGTAAGATCAGACCGAACCAAGGGTTGCGGGTGTACATGCTGGGCTTGGGCATGTGCTGGTGCCACATTTTTTTTTGCCTAGGGCACCATCGCCGGAGCATCATCGGAGAACCTGACCGACGGCATTGGGGTTCCCACAATTGGGGTGGGGGGTGTGGGGACATGATGTGCGATGGGTGCTGGTACATGACCCTTATATTGGCCCCCTATCCCTCATAAAACCTTGAAAACTCACACCCCCTTAAAGAGCATTTGAGATTTTATAGGTTTGCTGCCAGTAGCCGTTAAAGTGTCTGAAATGGGGATACTTTTTTCAAATGGTCACAAAACCCTGTACACTTCGAGTTTTTAGCTGCATTTTTTTATGCATGCTAACAAAAATACAAGGATCACGTCTACCAAGTTTGTTGCCAAATCTCCTTCTAAAAAATTTTTAAAAAATCTTGAGCCGTCAAAAGTTTTAAGAATCGTGAAAAATAGAAAACGAGTCATCTTGCCATGAAACTTCACATGAAGGCTTAAGGGACCATTGTATGAAATGGGGACACTTTTTCAAATGGTCACAAAATCTTGTACAGTTCCAGTTTTTAGCTGAAATTTTTTGTGCAAGCTAACAAAAATACGAGGATCACGTCTACCAAGTTTGGGGCCAAAATTCCTTCTGAAAAAACTTTAAAAAAATCTCAAACCGTAAAAATTTTCAAAAATCCTGAAAAATAGAAAACGAGTCATCTTGCCATAAAACTTCACATGAAGGCTTAAGGGACCATTGTTTGAATTTACAAGCCATAAAAATGGCATTGGCATGGTAGAATATTAGGATGTGCCTAAACCCACCGACCACCCTATCGATCCACAGCTTGCGCATCCCGCCACTCTGGCCGGCATTGTGCCCGCCCGCCCGCTCGTTTCATCAGTTGGCTTAGGCATACGAAGTTAATTCCTAGTCTAAGATCGGACCAGACCGATGGTTGTGGCAGCAAGATCGACAGCACGCTAGGGGGGACCAGGCCGATCCCCAGCTTGCGCATCCTGCCCCTCTTGCCGGCTGAGCGCCTGCACGCTCGTTTCATGGGTTGACTTAGGCATACGGAGTTCATTCCCAATCTAAGCATACTGAGTTCATTCCCAGTGTAAAATCAAACTGGATCGAGGGTTGCGGGTGCACATGCAGGCCTCGAGCTGGTGCCGCATTTTTTTTTACCTGGGGCACCGTCGCTGGAGCATCACCGAAGAACCTGACCGACAGCATTGGGGTTCCGGCGATTGGGGGGCGAGGGGGGGTGTGCGCACATGATATGCGATGGATGCTGGTACTTGGCCCTTATATTGGCCCCCTATCCCTCATCAAACTTCGAGAATTCACACCCATTTAAAGAGCATTTGAGATTTTACAGGTTTGCTGCCAGTAGCCATTAAAGTGTCTGAAATGGGGACGCTTTTTCAAATGGTCACAAAATCTTGTACACTTCCAGTTTTTAACTGAATTTTTTTGTGCATGCCAACAAAAATACAAGGATCACATCTACCAAGTTTGGGGCAAAACTCCTTTTGAAAAAATTTAAAAAAAATCTCGAACAAGAAAAAGTTTCAAAAATCATGAAAAATAGAAAACGAGTCCTCTTGCCATGAAACTTCACATGAAGGCTGATGGGACCATTGTATGAATTTACAAGCCATTAAAATGGCATTGGCATGGCAAAAATATGAAGATGTGCCTAAACCCACCTACCACCCTATCTATCCACGACTTGCGCATCCTACCTCTATGTCCGGCGTAGTGCCCGCCCGCCCGCTTGTTTAGTCGGTTGGCTTAGGCATACGGAGTTCATTCCTAGTCTAAGATCGAACCAGACCGAGGGTTACGGTAGCAGGATCAGTAGCACACAGGGGGGGACCCTACCGATCCCCGACTTGTGCATACAGAGTTAATTCCCTATCTAAGATCGGACCAGACCAAGGGTTGCAATAGCAAGATTGGCAGCATGCAAGGGGAGACCCGGCCGATCCCCGGCTTGTGCTTCCTGCCCCCTTGGCTAGCTGAGCGTCCGCTCTCTCATTTCATGGGTTGACATAGGCATACGGAGTTCATTCCCAGTGTAAGATCGAACCAGACCAACGGTTGCGGGTGCACATGCTGGGTTCGAGCATGTGCTGGTGTCGTATTTTTTTTTTCTCGGGGCACCATCATTGGAGAACCTGATCGACGGCATTGGGGTTCTGATGATTAGGGGGTGGTGGGGGTTGTGCGCACATGATGTGTGATGGGTGCTGGTACTTGTCCCTTATATTGGCCCCCTATCCCTCATCAAACCTCAAGAACTCACACCCCTTAAAGAGCATTGGAGATTTTACAGGATTGCTGGCAGTAGGCGTTAAAGCGTCTGAAATGGGGACATTTTTTTCAAATGGTCACAAAATCCTGTACACTTCAAGTTTTTAGCTGAATTGTTTTGTGCATGCCAAAAAAAATACAAGGATCACGTCTACCAATTTTGGGGCCAAAACTCCTTCTGAAAAATTTTAAAAAAAATCACGAACCGTAAAAAGTTTTAAAAATCGTGAAAAATAGAAACTTCACATGAAGGCTTAAGGGACCATTGTATGAATTGACAAGCCATAAAAATGGCATTGGCACGGTAGAAATATGAAGATGTGCCTAAACCCACCTACCACCCTATCGATCCACGGCTTGCGCATCCTGCCTCTCTGGTTGGCGTAGTGCCCGGCCGCCCGCTCGATTCATCGGTTGGCTTAGGCAAATGGAGTTCATTCCCAGTCTAAGATCAGACTAGATCGAGGGTTACGGCAGTAGGATCCACAGCATGCAGAGGGGACCCGACCGATCCCCGACTTGTGCATCCTGCCCCTCTGGCCGACTGAGCGCCCACACACTCATTTCATGGGTTGACTTAGGCATACGGAGTTCATTCCTAGTCTAAGCATACGGAGTTCATTCCCAGTGTAAGATCAGATCGGACTGAGGGTTATGGGTGCACATGCTGGGCTTGGGCTTGTGCTGGTGCCGCATTTTTTTTTCGCCTGGGGCACCATTGCCAGAGCATCATCAGAGAACCTGATCGACGGCATTGGGGTTTTGGTGATTGGGGGGGCGGGGGGGGTTGTGCGCACATGATGTGCGATGGGTGCTGGCACTTGGCCCTTATATTGGTCCCTATCCCTCATCAAACCTCAAGAACTCACACCCCTTTAAAGAGCATTTGAGATTTTACAGGTTTGCTGCTAGTAGCCATTAAAGTGTCTGAAATGGCGACGCTTTTTTCAAATGGCCACAAAATCCTGTACACTTCGAGTTTCTAGCTGAATTTTTTTGTGCATGCGAAAAAAATACAAGGATCACGTCTACCAAGTTTGGGGCCAAAACTCCTTCTGAAAAAATTTTCAAAAAATCTCGAATCGTAAAAAGTGTAAAAAATCGTTAAAAATAGAAAACGAGTCGTCTTGCCATAAAACTTCACATGAAGGCTTAAGGGACTATTGTATGAATTTACAAGCCATAAAAATGGCATTGGCAAGGCAAAAATATGAAGATGTGCCTAAACCCACCTACCACCCTATCGATCCACGGCTTGCGCATCCCGCCTCTATGGCCGACGTAGTGCCCGCCCACCCGCTTGTTTCCTCGGTTAGCTTAGGCATACGGAGTTCATTCCTCATCTAAGAGCAGACCGGACTGAAGGTTGTGGCAGCAGGATCGGCAGCATGCATGAGGGGACCCGACCGAACCCCGACTTGTGCATCCTACCCCTCTGGCCGGTTGAGCGCCCGTACGCTCGTTTCGTGGGTTGACGACGGCATACAGAGTTCATTCCCAGTCTAAGCATATGGAGTTCATTCCCAGTGTAAGATCGGACCAGACCAAGGGTTGCGGGTGCACATGCTGGGCTCAGGCATGTGCTGGTGCCACATTTTTTTTCGCCCGGGGCTCCATCGTCGGAGCATCGTCGGAGGACCTGATCGGCAGCATTATGTTCCGGCGATTGGGGGGGCAAAGGGGTGTGCGCACACGATGTGCGATGGGTGCTGGTACTTGGCCCTTATATTGGCCCCCTATCCCTCATCAAACCTTGAGAACTCACACCCCCTTAAAGAGCATTTGAGATTTTACAGGTTTGCTGCCAGTAGCCATTAAAGTGTCTGAAATGGGGACACTTTTTTAAAATGGTCACAAAATCCTGTACGCCTCAAGTTTTTAGCTGAATTTTTTTGTGCATGCCAACAAAAATACATGGGTCACATCTACCAAGTTTGGGGCCAAAACTCCAGAAAAATTTTTTAAAAAATCCCGAATCGTAAAAAGTTTCAAAAATCGTGAAAAATAGTAAACGAGTCGTCTTACCATGAAACTTCTCATGAAGGCTTAAGGGACCATTGTATGAATTTACAAGTCATAAAAATGGCATTGGCATGGCAGAAATATGAAGATGTGCCTAAACCCACCTACCACCCTCCACGACTTGCGCATCCCGCCTCTCTGGCTGGCGTAGTGCCCACCCGCCCGCTCGTTTTGTCGGTTGGCTTAGGCATACGGAGTTCATTCCCAATCTAAGATTGGACCGGATCGAGGGTTGTGGTAGCATGATCGATAGCACGCAAGGGGGGACCCGATCGATCCCCGGCTTGTGCATCCTACCCCTCTGGTCGGCTGAGCGCCTGTACCCTCGTTTCGTGGGTTGAGTTAGGCATACGGAGTTCATTCCCAGTCTAAGCATACGATGTTCATTCCCAGAGTAAGATCAGACCGTACTGAGGGTTGTGGGTGCACATGCTGGGCTCGGGCATCTGCTAGTGCCACATTTGTTTTTGCCTGGGGCACCATCGACTGAGCTTCGTTGGAGAACCTGACCGACGACATTGAGGTTTCGGCGATTGGGGGGGTTTGCGCACATGATGTGCGATGGGTGTTGGTACTTCACCCTTATATTGGCCACCTATCCCTCATCAAACCTCGAGAACTCACACCCCTTAAAGAGCATTTGAGATTTTACAGGTTTGCTGCTAGTAGCCATTAAAGTGTCTCAAATGAGGACACTTTTTTCAAATGGTCACAAAATCATGTACACTACGAGTTTTTAGCTGAATTTTTTTTTGCATGCCAAAAAAATTAAAAGAATCACTTCTACCAAGTTTGGGGCCAAAACTCTTTCTGAAAAAATTTTAAAAAAATTCTGAACCATAAAAAGTTTATAAAATCATGAAAAATAGAAAACGAGTCGTCTTGCCATGAAACTTCACATGAAGGCTTAAGGGACCATTGTATGAGTTTACAAGCCATAAAAATGGCATTGGCACAGTAGAAATATGAAGAATTTCCTAAACCCACCTACCACCCCCCACGGCTTGCGCATCCCGCCTCTCTGGCTGGCGAAGTGCCTACCTGCCCACTCGTTTCGTCGGTTGGCTTTGGCATACGGAGTTCATTCCTAGTCTAAGATTGGACTGGATTGAGGGTTGCAGCAGCATGATCGGTAGCACACAGGGGGGACCCGGTCGATCCCCGATTTGCATATCCTGCCCCTTTGGCCGGTTGAGCGCCCGCACGCTCGTTTCATGGGTTGACTTAGGCATACGGAGTTCTTTCCTAGTCTAGGCATACAGAGTTCATTCCCAATGTAAGATCGGATCGGACCAAGGGTTACGGGTGCACATGCTGGGCCCGGGCATGTGCTGGTGCCGCATTTTTTTTGCCCAGCGCACCATCATCGGAGCATCGTCGGAGAACCTGATCGGCGGCATTGGGGTTCCGACGATTGGGTGGGCGGCGGGGGTGTGCACACATGATGTGTGATGGGTGCTGGTACTTGGCCCTTATATTGGCCCCCTGTCCCTCATCAAACCTCAAGAACTCACACCCACTTAAGGACATTTGAGATTTTATAGGTTTGCTGCTAGTAGCCATTAAAATGTCTGAAATGGGGACACTTTTTTCAAATGGTCACAAAATCCTGTACACTTCGAGTGTTTAGCTGAATTTTTTTTGTGCATGCCAACAAAAATACAAGGATCACGTCTGCCATGTTTGGGGCCAAAACTCCTTCTGATAAAAATTTTAAAAAAATCCCGAACCGTAAAAAGTTTTGAAAATCGTGAAAAATAGAAAACGAGTCGTCTTGCCATGAAACTTCACATGAAGGCTTAAGGGACCATTGTATGAATTTACTAGCCATAAAAACGGCATTGGCATGGTAAAAATATGAAGATGTGCCTAAACCCACCTACCACACTATCGATCCATGGCTTGTGCATCCCACCTCTCTGGCCGGCGTAGTGCCCGCCCGCCCGCTCGTTTCATCGGTTGGCTTAGGCATACAAAGTTCATTCCCAATCTAAGATCAGACCAGACTGAAGGTTGTGGTAGTAGGATCGACAGCGCGCAGGGGAGACCCGATCGATCCCCGGCTTGTGCAGCCAGTCGCTCTGGCCGACTGAGCACCCGTATGCTCGTTTCGTGGGTTAACTTAGGCATACGGAGTTTATTCCTAGTGTAAGATCGGACCGGACTGAGGGTTGCGGGTGCACATGCTGGGCTCGGGCATGTGCTGGTGCCACATTTTTTTTGTTCGTGGCACCATCGCCGGAGCATCACCAAAGAACCTGACCAGCGGCATTGGGGTTCTGGTGATTAGGGGGGGTGTGCGCACATGATGTGCGATGAGTGCTGGTACTTGGCCCTTATATTGGCCCCCTATCCCTCATCAAACCTCAAGAACTCACACCCCCTTAAAGAGCATTTGAGATTTTACAGGTTTGCTGCCAGTAGCCATTAAAGTGTCTCAAATGGGGACACTTTTTTGAAATGGTCACAAAATCCTGTACACTTTGAGTTTTTAGCTAAATTTTTTTGTGCATGCCAAAAAAAATACAAGGATCACGTCTACCAAGTTTGGGGCCAAAACTCTTTCTGAAAAAATTTTTAAAAAATCTCAAACCCACCTACCACCCTATCGATCCATGGCTTCTGCATCTTGCCTCTCTGGCCGACGTAGTGCCCGTCCGCCCGCTCGTTTCATCGGTTGGCTTAGGCATATGGAGTTCATTCCCAATCTAAGATCAGACCAAACCTAGGGTTGTGGTAGCAAGATCGATAGCACACAGAGGGGGTCTGGTCGATCCTCAACTTTTGCATCCTGCCCCTCTGGCTAGTTGAGCGCCCGCACGCTCGTTTTGTGGGTTGACTTAGGCATACAGAGTTCATTCCCAGTCTAAGCATACGGAGTTCAGTCCCAGTCTAAGATCAGACCAGACCAAGGGTTGTGGGTGCACATGTTGGGCTCGGGCATGTGCCTGTGTCGCATTTTTTTTCGCCCGGGGATCCATCGTCAGAGCATCGCCAGAGAACCTGATCGGTGGCATTGGGGTTTTGATGATTGGGGGGCGGGGGGTGTGCGCACAGGATGTGCGATGGGTGCTGGTACTTGGCCCTTATATTGGCCCCCTATCCCTCATCAAACCTTGAGAACTCACACCCCCTTAAAAAGCATTTGAGATTTTACAAGTTTATTGCCAGTAGCCATTAAAGTGTCTGAATTGGGGACACTTTTTTCAAATGGTCACAAAATCCTGTACACTTCGAGTTTGTAACTGACCTTTTTTGTGCATGCCAACAAAAATACAAGTATCACGTCTACCAAGTTTGGATCCAAAACTCCTTTTCAAAAAATTTTAAAAAAATCTCGAACCGTAAAAATTTTCAAAAATTGTGAAAAATAGAAAATGAGTCGTCTTGCCATGAAACTTCAATTGAAGTCTTAAGGGACCATTGTATGAATTTACAAGCCATAAAAATGGCATTGGCATGGCAAAAATATGAAGATGTGCCTAAACCCACCTACCACCCTATCGATCCACGGCTTGCGTATTCCGGCTCTCTAGCTGGTGTAGTGCCCGCCTGCCCAATCGTTTTGTCGGTTGGCTTAGGCATACGGAGTTCATTCCCAGTCTAAGATCAGACCAATCTAAGTTCATCCCACCTCTCTAGCTGGTACTCATGTCTTGGTTGATAGTTCTTCTGTCTCACCTCTCGATCAACTATGATGCTGTGGACCTCCTTCTCATATGAGGCCCTTGCTCCCAATGGCACACACTTTGACTCTGCCCGTCTTGGATCTCCCTCATCCTCATGGAACGGCTTGAGCATGCTCACATGGAACACTGGGTGTACCTTCAGCTTGGGTGGCATATGCAGCTTGTAGGCAACCTTGCCTAACCTCTTGACTATTCGAAAAGGTCCCTCATACCTCCAGACTAGGCCTTTGTGTAGTCCCCTATGCTACACAATGGGATGCAGCTTTACCAACACCAAGTCTCCAACCTAGAACTGCACATCCCGCCTATTCTGGTCTACCCACTTCTTCGACCTCTTGTTCGTCTTGTGTAGACAAACTCTGGCCAAGTCAGTTTGCTCCTGCCATGCCTTGGCAAACTTGTAAGTTGCTGGATTCAGCCCTGTATAACCTGCAGCAATCGAACCAGGTGTTAGTGGTTGTTGCCCTGTCACAACCTCAAATGGGCTCTGGTTCGTTGCCTCGCTCCTTTGCAAGTTGTAGGAAAACTATGCAATATCTAGCAGCTTTGGCCAGTCCCTTTGTATGGCACTTACATAGTGCTTGAGATAGACCTCCAATAGTCCATTCACTCGTTCTGTCTGCCCATCGGTCTGTAGATGCATGCTGGTGGAAAAGTTCATGTCTGACCCTAATAGCTTGAACAACTCAGTCTAGAACCTGCCTATGAATCGCTTGTCTCGATCACTAACAATGGTCCTCGACACTCCCTAGTACTTAATCATGTTCTTCAGGAACAATCGAGCTGCCTCCTCGACTGGGCACTCCTTGGTTGCTGGAATGAAAATTCCATACTTGGAAAACCTGTCCACCACTACCATGATGCTTCCAAACCCCTCTTTCTTAGGTGGACCAACTATAAAGTCCAGAGAAACACTCTCCCATGGTCGCTCTAGCACTGGCAATGGCTCCAAGAGATCGCCTGGTTTCTTGAGCTCCACCTTGTCCTGTTGGCACACAAGACAAGTCTTAACATAAGCCTCCACATCATCCCTCATGTGCGGCCAGTAGTACCGATCGTCGATCAGCGCCAGGGTGAGGCTCACTCCAGGGTGTCCAGCCCACCTTGAATCATGACATTCTTGCAAAACTTCCTTATGGAGCTTCCCATCATGCGACACAAACAGTCTACTACCCCTGGTGTACAACAAACCATCCTGCAACCAAAACTGCCTAGTCTTACCTTGCTAGGCTTACTCCATCAAAGCCTTGGCTGTAGGATCATGCGCAAGTCCCTTCTTGATGCGTGGCACCAGTGACCCCTTTGGTTGGCTAATGGCAGCAAGGTTAGCCTTTCTGCTTAGGGCGTCTACCACTAGGTTCGCCCGTCCTGGCTTGTACTCCATTTGGAAATCAAATTCTGCAAGAAAATCTTACCATCTTGCCTACTTGGGGGACAGCTTCTTTTGCGTCTGGAAGTAGCTGGTCACCACATTGTCCATCTTCACCACGAACCTTGACCCCAACAGGTAATGGCACCAAGTGTGTAAGCAGTGCACCACTGCAGTCATATCCTTCTCTTGGATCATGTACTTACGTTCAGTCTCATTCAGCTTCTTGCTCTCGAATGTGACTGGACGTCCCTCCTGCATCAATATGCCCCCTATGGTAAACTCTGATGCATCTGTATGCACCTCATACGGCTTGGCATGGTCTGGCAAGGCCAAGACTGGCTCCTCGATCACAGCCTGCTTCAACCTGTCAAAGGTTTCCTAGCACCCTGCGCTTCACTCCCATGCTTTCCCTTTCTTGAGCAAGTCGGTCAATGGCGTGTCTATTACTGAGTGACCTTTGATGAAGTGCCTATAGTAGTTAACCAGCCCAAGGAACGATCTCAACTCAATGACCTTGGCTGGCGATTACCATTCCAGGATGGCATTTATCTTGCCTTCATCCATGCGTATCCTGCCACCTTCCATTATGTGGCCTAGGAACGGGATCTCCTGCTGGGCAAATGAGCACTTCTCCCTCTTGACAAATAGCTTGTGCACCTGCAACACCTCGAACACCTGTCTCAAGTGGTCTACATGCTCTCCCAAAGTCTAGCTATATATCACAATGTCATCCAAATAGACCATAACAAACCGATCAAAGATTGGCTGAAGTACCTTGTTCATAAGGGTGCAGAATGTTGCTGGGGCATTCGTGAGTCCGAAAGGCATCACCAAGAACTCATACGAACCATACCGAGTGACACATGCTATCTTTGGCTCATCTCCCTCTGCAATCTTGACTTGATAGTAGCCTGACCTCAAATCCAGCTTGGTGAACCACCTTGCACTCCCAAGTTGATCGAACAAGTCCGCAATGAGTGGGATGGGGTACTTGTTCTTGATGGTCAGCTTGTTCAAGGCTCGATAGTCTATGCACAGTTGCAACGACCCATCATGCTTGCACTGGAATAGAACCATGCACCATAGGGTGCCTTCGATGGCTTGATGAAGCCAGCATCAACTAACTCCTTGAGCTACTTCCTTAACTCCTCTAACTCTGGTGGAGACATTTGGTAAGGGGCTCTGGCTGGTGGCTTGGCCTCGGACACCAGCTCGATCTTGTGGTCCACCTCCCTCTTAGGTGGTAGCTTGCTAGGTAGCTTTACAGGCATCACATCACTAAAGGTCTTCAGCACCTTTAGCACCTCCAAGGGTGACTCGGTCTCCTTCTCCCTTGGCTTATCATATTTCAGGGCTGCCAAGAAGGTGTCTTCTTGTCTGCTTATCATCTTGGCAAATTGGATGGCTGACACCACCCACGACCCAACTCTAGACCCTCTTCTCAATGGCACTAGGCATTGGCACCATGCATCCAAGATGCAAACACAATTGATAAAAGGCACAAGGAGGGCGCTAATCCGAATAAGGAAATCCAACCCAATCACAAACTCATAGTCGTCAAGGGGTATTACCTCAATGGTCCCCTTGCCTTTCCAGTCTCCAAGCTGTAACTCCACTCCCCGTGCTACTCCAATGGCTGGAACTTCCTTAGAGTTCACCGTTTTAATGGTACCAATCCCTTTCTGCACCTTTAGTCTAAGCTTTCGGGCTCCATCACCTGAAATAAAAAGATGTGAGGCACCTGTGTCCACCAGTGCACTCAACTTCTAACCCGCAACCATCAGATCCGTAAACATCAAGCCCTTTGGCTTGCGACTCCCCTTACTCTGGACAGCATTGAACAGTAACGACCCAAGCTTTGCTGCCCCTGACTCTAGCTCCTCGTGAAACTCCTTGTCTACAGCAACCAGCTTGCCCTTTTGCAGGCAATTGCATGCTATGTGGCTCCCTTTACATAGGTAGCATGCTAGTGGCTCTCGATCCCCCTTTGTTTTCCACTTGCCTGCTGGTGGCTTCCTCTCACCATCCTTGGTTGAACGATCTTGGTCTCCATCCTTGGACTCTCAGTCACGGTCCTTCCCCTTGGACTATTTTTTTTGGTCCCTATCGTCCTTGCCCTTACCCTTGGGCTTGGAAGACTCGAACTTGTTCAGAGGCTTGAACTTTATCAAGGCCTCGGCAGAAGTCATGGCTTTAGCCAAGTCATGAACTTCTCTCCTTTGTAGCTCATTTTTCACCCATGGCTTCAGCCCATCCATGAAAGCAAAGAATGCGTCCTTCTCACCTAGATCCAAGATCTGTAGCATCAATTCAGAGAATTTTTGGACGTAATCCCTTATGTCCCTTTGCTGGCTCAACCTGTGCAACTTTGCCCGTGCCTCATCATCGGTATACTCCGAGTAAAATCGTTCTCTGAACTCCTTTTGGAACTTTGCCCTGGTTCCAATCTTGGCGCTTCCATGCCTGACATCATCACACCTGTGCCTCTACCACAATAAGGCTACATCAGTGAGATACATAGCAGCGGTGCTTACCTTTATCACCTCGTCTTGCATGCCCATGGCCTGGAAGTACTGCTCCATACCCCAAAGGTAGTTGTCTACTTCCTTGGCTGCCCTAGTCCCCTTAAACTCCTTAGGCTTGGGGACATCCAATCTAGATTTGGACAATCCAACAAACATGTCATTCCCAATGGCAGTCTTGCAAGTAACGAGCTCACCGGTAAGCTCTTCCATCTGTCGGCGCATGGCCTCCATGCCATCGCGCAAGGTCCGCACTTCAACCTCTAAGGTCTGGTTTTTTTTGGTGAACACGTCCAAGCCTTTGTTGAGAGCAGCTTCTAGCTCACTTTGGATCCCCTCCCCCATGGAGTCTAGCGATGCAATGTGAGTCTCTACTTCTTCAAGCTTCTCCTCGATGTCGACTACGGTCACCTCCACCTTGGCCAGCCTACCGTCCATGGTAGACCAGATATCTCTAGAACTGGCTTTCTTGCCTCTTTTTCGGCCATGCTCCGGGCCTCTGGTTGTTGGCTAGCAACGTCATTTTGGGATGCCATCTCCTCAATCACGATCTAACCTGCATAACACAAACATGTAGAATCGAACTTGCTATGATACCAACTGTCACGGGCTCTGACCTTAGACTCAGAATCCGTGTGACCTTAGGCTTGGAATCTCCTCCTTTGTGCCTAAGTCAGCCTAAAACACAAACGTGCGGGCACTAGAACAATGGGAAGGGCTAATTACGCAAGTTAAAGAGAAACAGGATAAGAAGACAGAATTCTGGAAATGCTCTTGTATTCACTGAAACAGAAGTGTTTGATGGTGTACAAATGAGGGTGGAGCAGCCCTCTATTTATAGTTGAGGCTCCAGCTACAACTTAATGGCATATCCCTAGAATAAAGGCTAAAATCATGGGATTACAATCAATTAGGATGCTAACTCCTGATTTTTAGGGTCAACCAAATCTGCCAGGATGTTCTTGCTTGTTTCGAGGAGCTTCCCTTGCGTGTCCAGCACTTTGGACCCTTCTGGATGTGGTGCGAGCAGCTTGTATGCCAGGCCTTGGTCTCACGGGCTGGCCTGCAAGTCGGGCGGGCCAGGCTTTACGCATAGATACCAGTCAGCACGCCTGGTTTGCGGGCCTCAACCTCTGGCTCACCTGCTGGTTTGCCTGATGTGCCTGGCATGCCTACCCAGGGTGTGACACAGATGGGGACCCGATCAACCCCCGACTTTCGCATCCTGCCCCTCTGGCCGGCTAAGCGCCCGCATGCTCGTTTCGTGGGTTGACTTAGGCATACGGAGTTCATTCCCAGTCTAAGCATACGGAGTTCATTCCCAGTGTAAGATCGGACCGGACCGAGGGTTACGGATGCAAATGCTGGGCTCGGGCATGTGCTGGTGCCAAATTTTTTTTTCGCTCGAGGCACCATCGCTAGAGCATCGCGGGAGAAATTGACCGGCGGCATTGGGGCTCCGACGATTGAGGGGGCGGGGGGTGTGCGCACATGATGTACGATGGGTGCTAGTACTTGGCCCTTATATTGGCCCCCTATCCCTTATCAAACCTCGAGAACTCACACCCTCTTAAAGAGCATTTGAGATTTTACAGGTTTGCTGCCAGTAGCCATTAAAGTGTCTGAAATTGGGACACTTTTTTCAAATGATCACAAAATCCTATACACTTTGAGTTTTTTTCTCAATTTTTTTGTGCATGACAAAAGAAATACAAGGATCACGTCTAGTAAGTTTGGGGCCAAAACTCCTTCCGAAAAAATTTTAGAAAAATCCCGAATCATAAAAAGTTTCAAAAATCCTGGAAAATAGAAAACGAGTCGTCTTGCCATGAAACTATACATGAAGGCTTAAGGGACCATTGTTTGAATTTACAAGCCATAAAAATGGCATTGGCATGGCAAAAATATGAAGATGTGCCTAAACCCACCTACCAGCCTATCGATCCACGGCTTGCGCATCCCGCCTCTCTGGCCGGCGTAGTGCTCGCCCGCTCGCTAGATTCATCGATTGGCTTAGGCATACAGAGTTTATTCCCAGTGTAAGATCAGACCAGACTGAGGGTTGCAACAACAGGATCGGTAGCATGTAGGGGGGGACCCGGTCGATCCTCGGCTTGCACATCCTGCCCCTGTGGCCAGCTGAGTGGCCACACGCCCGTTTCGTGGGTTGACTTAGGCATACAGAGTTCATTCCCAGTTTAAGCACACGAAGTTCATTCCCAGTGTAAGATCAGACTGGATTGAAGGTTGCAGGTGCACATACTGGGCTCGGGCAAGTGCTAGCGCCGTATTTTTTTTTGGCCTGGGGCGCCATCGTCGGAGCATCGCCAGAGAACCTGACTGGTGACATTGGGGTTCCGGCGATTAGGGGGGCGGGGGGTGTGCGCATGTGATGTACGATGGGTGCTGGTACTTGGTCCTTATATTGATCCCCTATCCCTCATCAAACCTTGAGAATTCACACCCCCTTAAAGAGCATTTGAGATTTTACAGGTTTGCTGCCAGTAACCATTAAAGTGTCTGAAATGGGGACACTTTTTTCAAATGATCATAAAATCCTATACACTTCGAGTTTTTAGCTGAATTTTTTTGTGCATGCCAAAAAAAATACAAGGATCACGTCTACCAAGTTTGGGGCCAAAACTCCTTTTCAAAAAATTTTTAAAAAATCTCGAACTGTAAAAAGTTTACAATAATCGTGAAAAATAGAAAACGAGTTGTCTTGCCATGAAACTTCACATGAAGGCTTAAGGGACCATTCTATGAATTTACAAGCCATAAAAATGGCATTGGCATGGCAGAAAGATGAAGATGTGCCTAAACCCACCTACCACCCTATCGATCCATGACTTACGCATCCCGCCTCTCTGGCCGGCGTAAGTGCCCGCCCGTCCGCTCATTCATCGATTGGCTTAGGGCAATAACGCGGAGTTCATTCCAGTCTAAGATCAAGATCGGATGAGTGTTGTGGCATGTTAGGATCAGCAGGCACATGGGGGGGAACCCGACCGATCCTCTACTTGTGCATCCTAGCCCTTTCTGGCCAGTGAGCCCCCGCACGCTAGTGTTCCGTGCGGTTGACACGTAAGGCCATACAGAGTTCATTCCAGTCTAAGCATACGGAGTTCAATGTCCCAGTGTAAGATCGGACCAAGATCGAGGGTCCCGCGGGGTGCACAATCTTGGGGACTCGACCATGGTGCTGAGTGGCCGGTTATTTTTTTTTTTGCCCGGGGCACCATCGTCGGAGCATCGTCGGAGAACCTGACCAACAGCATTTTGCTTCTAACAATTGGGGGGCGGGGGGGTGTGCGCACATGATGTGCGATGGGTGCTGGTACTTGGCCCTTATATTGGCCCCCTATCCCTCATCAAACCTCGAGAACTCACACCCCCTTAAAGAGCATTTGAGATTTTACAGGTTTGCTGCCACTAGCAATTAAAGTGTCTAAAATGGGGACACTTTTTTCAAATGGTCACAAAATCCTCTACACTTCGAGTTTTTTGCTGAATTTTTGTGTGCATGCCAACAAAAAAACAAGGATCACGTCTACCAAGTTTGGGGCCAAAATTCCTTCTGAAAAAATTTTAAAAAAATCTCGAACCGTAAAAAGTTTCAAAAATGGCATTGGCATAAGGGACCATTGTAAGAATTTACAAGCCATAAAAATGGCATTGGCACATCAGAAATATGAAGATGTACCTAAACTCACCTACCACCCTATCGATCCACGGCTTGCGCATCCCACCTCTCTGGCCGACGTAGTACCCACCCGCGCGCTCGTTTCATCGGTTGGCTTAGGCATATGGAATTCATTCCCAGTCTAAGATCAGACTAGATCGAGGGTTGTGGCAGCATGCAGGGGCGGACTTGACCGATCCTCGACTTCAGCATTCTGTCCCTCTGACCGACTGAGCGGCCGCACGCTCGTTTCGTGGGTTGACTTAGGCATACGGAGTTCATTTTCAGTCTAAGCATACGGAGTTCATTCCTAGTGTAAGATCAGACCGGACCGAGGGTTGCAGGTGCAGATGCTGGGCTCAAGAATGTGCTGGTGTCGCATTTGTTTTCGCTCGGGGCACCATCGCTGGAGCATCGCTGGAGAACCTGACCGACAGCATTGGGGTTCCAACGATTGGGGGGGCGAGGGGTGTGCGCACAAGATGTGAGATGGGGGTTGATACCAGCCCTTATATTGGCCCTCTATCCCTCATCAAACCTTGAGAACTCACACCCCCTTAAAGAGCATTTGAGATTTTACAGGTTTGCTGCCAGTAGCCATTAAAGTGTCCGAAATGGGGACACTTTTTTCAAATGGTCACAAAATCCAGTAAACTTTGAGATTTTAGCTGAATTTTTTTTGTGCATGCCAAAAAAAATACAAGGATCACGTCTACCAAGTGTGGGGCCAAAACTCCTTCTGAAATAATTTTAAAAAAATCCCAAACCGTAAAAAGTTTCAAAAATCATGAAAAATAGAAAACGAGTCGTCTTGCCATGAAACTTCACATGAAGGCTTAAGGGACCATTGTATGAATTTACAGGCCATAAAAATGGCATTGGCATAGCAAAAATATTAAGATGTGCCTAAACCCACCTACCACCCTATCGATCCACAGCTTGCACATCCCGCCTCTTCGACCATCGTAGTGCCCGCCCGCCCGCTCGTTTCGTCGGTTGGCTTAGGCATACAGAGTTCATTCCTAGTCTAAGATCAGACTGGACTGAGGGTTGCAGAAGCAGGATCGACAGCACGTAGGGGGGACCCGATCGATCCTCGGCTTACACATCCTACCCCTCTGGCCGGTTGAATGCCCACACGCTCGTTCCGTGGGTTGACTTAGGCATACGGAGTTCATTCCCAGTCTAAGCATACGAAGTTCATTCCCAGCGTAAGATCAAACTGGACCGAGGGTTACGGGTGCACATGCTGGGCTCTGGCATGTGCTGGTGCCATATATTTTTTTCACCCGGGGCACCATCGTCGGAGAACCTGACCGGCAGCATTGGGGTTTTGACGATTTGGGTGGCGGGGGGGGGTGTGCGCACATGATGTCCGATGAGTGCTAGTACTTGGCCCTTATATTGGGCCCTTATCCCATATGAAACCTCGAGAACTCACACCCCTTTAAAGAGCATTTGAGATTTTATAGGTTTGCTGCCAGTAGCCATTTTAGTGTCTAAAATGGGGACACTTTTTTCAAATGGTCATAAAATCGTGTACACTTCGAGTTTTTAGCTGAATTGTTTTGTGCATGCCAACAAAAATACAAGGATCATGTCTACCAAGTGTGGGGCCAAAACACCTTCTGAAAAAATTTTAAAAAAATCCCGAACCGTAAAAAGTTTCAAAATCATGAAAAATAGAAAACGAGTCGTCTTGCCATGAAACTTCACATGAAGGCTTAAGGGACCATTGTATGAATTTACAAGCCATAAAAATGGCATTGGCATGGCAAAAATATGAAGATGTGCCTAAACCCACCTACCACCCTATCGATCCACGGCTTGCGCATCCCGCCTCTCTGGCCGACGTAGTGCCCGCTCGCCCGCTCATTTCGTCGGTTGTCTTAGGCATACAGAGTTCATTCCCAGTCTAAGATTGGACTGGACTGAGGGTTGTGACAGCAGGATCGCAGCATGTAGGGGGAGCCCGATCGAACCTCGGCTTGCGCATCAACCCCTCTGGCCGGTTAAGTGCGCGTACGCTCGTTTCGTGGGTTGACTACGGCATATGAAGTTCATTCCCAGTCTAAGCATACGGAGTTCATTCCTAGTGTAAGATCGGATCGGACCGAGGGTTGGCGGTGCACATATTGGGCTCGGGCATGTGCTGGTGCCGCATTTTTTTTTGCCCGGGGCACCATCACTGGAGCATCGTCGGAGAACCTGACCGGCGGCATTGGGGTTCCGGCGATTAGGGGGCCGGGGGTGTGCGCACATGATGTGCGATGGGTGCCGATACTTGGCCCTTATATTGGCCCCCTATCCCTCATCAAACCTCTAGAACTCACACCCCCTTAAAGAGCATTTGAGATTTTACAGGTTTGTTGCCAGTAGCCATTAAAGTGTCTGAAATGGGGACACTTTTTTCAAATGGTCACAAAATCTTGTACACTTCGAGTTTTTAGCTGAATTTTTTTGTGCATGCCAAAAAAAATACAAGGATCACGTCTACCAAGTGTGGGGCCAAAACTCCTTCAAAAAAGATTTTAAAAAAATCCTGAACCGTAAAAAGTTTTCAAAAATCATGAAAAATAGAAAACGAGTCGTCTTGCCATGAAACTTCACATGAAGGCTTAAGGGACCATTGTATGAATTTACAAGCCATAAAAATGGCATTGGCATGGCAGAAATATGAAGATGTGCCTAAACCCACCTACCACCCTGTCGATCCACGGCTTGCGCATCCCGCCTCTCTGGCCGGTGTAGTGCCCGCCCGCCCGCTCGTTTTGTTGGTTGGCTTAGGCATACGGAGTTCATTCCCAATCTAAGATTGGGCCAGACTGAGGGTTGTGGCAGCAGGATCGATAGCACATAGGGGGGACTCGATCGATCCCCGACTTGCGCATCCTGCCCCTCTGGCTGGCTGAGCACCCGCACGCTCGTTTCGTGTGTTGACTTAGGCATACGGAGTTCATTCCCAGTCTAAGCATATGGAGTTCATTCCTAGTGTAAGATCGGACCAGACCGAGGGTTGTGGGTACAGATGCTGGGCTCGAGAATGTACTGGTGTCGCATTTTTTTTTCACCCGGGGCACCATCGTCGGAGCATCACCAGATAACCTGGCCTACGGTATTGGGGTTCCGGTGATTGGGGGCGGGGGGGTGTGCGCACATGATGTGCGATGGGTGCTAGTACTTGGCCCTTATATTGGCCCCCTATCCCTCATCAAACCTTGATAACTCACACCCCCTTAAAAAGCATTTGAGATTTTACAGGTTTGCTACCAGTAGCCATTAAAGTGTTTGAAATAGGGAAACTTTTTTCAAATGCTCACAAAATCCTGTACACTTCGACTTTTTAGCTGAATTTTTTTGTGCATGCCAAAAAAAATACAAGGATCACGTCTCTTAAGTTTGGGGTAAAAACTTCTTTTGAAAAAATTTTAAAAAAATCCCGAACAGTAAAAAGTTTCAAAAATCTTAAAAAATAGAAAACGAGTCATCTTGCCATGAAACTTCAAATGAAGGGTTAAGGGACCATTGTATGAATTTACAAGCCATAAAAATGGCATTGGCATAGTAGAAATTTGAAGATGTGCCTAAAACCCCTAACCACCAATATCGATCCACGGCTTACCGCATCCTGCCCATCTCTGGCCGGCGTGAGTGCCGCCCCCCGCTTCGTTTCGTTCGGTTGGCTTAGGCATACGGAGTTCATTCCTTAGTCTAAGATCGGACAGGATTCGAGGGTTGCGGTAATAGGACAGTAGCACGTACGGGGGGACTCGATCGACTCCTCGGCTTGCGCACTCTTGCCCCTCTGGCCGAGCTGACAGCCCATAACGCTCGTTTCATGGGTTTAACTTAGGCATATGGAGTTTCATCCCAGTCTTAAGCATATGGAGTTCATTCCTAGTGTTCAAGAATCAGGACCAACCGAGGTGTTTGCGGGTCTGCACATGCCTAAGGCTCCGAGCATGTGCTTGGTGCTGCATTTTTTTTGCTCGGGGCACCATCGCCAGAGCATCATCGGAGAACCTGACCGGCGGCATTGGGGTTCCGGCAATTGGGGGCAGGGGGATTGGGCGCATATGATGTGCGATGGGTGCTGGTACTGGGCCCTTATATTGGCCCCCTATCCCTCATGAAACCTCAAGAACTCACACCCCCTTAAAGAGCATTTGAGAATTTAGAAGTTTGCTGCCAGTAGCCATTAAAGTGTCTAAAATGGGGACACTTTTTTCAAATGGTCACAAAATCCTGTACATTTCGAGCTTTTGGCTGAATTTTTTGTGCATGCCACCAAAAAAGCAAAGGATCACGTCTACCAAGTTTGGGGCCAAAACCCTTCTGAAAAATTTAAAAAAATCTCCAACCGTAAAAAGTTTTAAAAATCATGAAAAATAGAAAACGAGTCGTCCTGCCATGAAACTTCACATGAAGGCTTAAGGAACCATGGTCATGAATTTACAAAAGCCCATAAAAATGGCATTGGCATGAAAAATATAGGATGTGCCTAAACCCACCTACCACGCTTATCGATGCCACGGTTTGTGCATCCCACCTCTCTGGCCGGCGTAGTAGCCGGCCCGCCCGCTCGTTTCGTTTTTCGGTTGGCTTAGGCATACGAGTTCATTCTAGTCTAAGATGGACCACAACCAAGTCGAGGTTTGCTACGAACAGATTGGGGCAGCAAACGGGGGTACCGCGATCGATCCCAGGTTTGCGCATCCTGCTCTCTGGCCGACTGAGCGCCCGCACGCTCGTTTCGTGGGTTGACTTAGGCATACGGAGTTCATTCCCAGTCTAAGCATACGGAGTTCATTCCCAGTGTAAGGTCGGACCAGACCGAGAGTTGCGGGTGCATATGCTGGGCTCGGGCATGTGCTGGTGCCATATTTTTTTTCGGTCGGGGCACCATCACCGGAGCATCGCTAGAGAACTTGACCGACAGCTTTGGGGTTCCAGCAATTGGGGGGTGGGGGGTGTGCGCCCATGATGTGCGATGGGTGCTTGTACTTGGCCCTTATTTTGGCACCCTATCCCTCATCAAACCTCACGAACTCACACCCCCTTAAAGAGCATTTGAGATTTTACAGGTTTGCTGCCAGTACTCAGTAAAGTGTCTGAAATAGGGATACTTTTTTGGAATGGTCACAAAATCCTGTACACTTCGAGTTTTTAGCTGAATTTTTTTGTGCATGCCAACACAAATACAAGGATCACGTCTACCAAGTTTGGGGCCAAAACTCCTTCTGAAAGAATTTTAAAAAAATCTTGAACCGTAAAATGTTTTAAAAATCATGAAAAATAGAAAACGAGTCGTCTTGCCATGAAACTTCACATGAAGGCTTAAGGGACGGTTGTATGAATTTACAAGCCATAAAAATGGCATTTGCATGGCAAAAATATGAAGATGTGCCTAAACCCACCTACCACCCTATCGATCCACGGCTTGCGCATCCCTCCTCTCTGGCCGACGTAGTGCCCGCCCGCCCGCTCGTTTCGTCGATTGGCTTAGGCATACGGAGTTCATTCCCAGTCTAAGGTTTAACTAGACCGAGGGTTGCGACAGCAAGATCAGCAGCATGCAGGGGGGGACGCGGCTTGCGCATCCTGCCCCTCTGGCCGGCTGAGCGCCCACGCGCTCGTTTCGTGGGTTGACTTAGGCATACGGAGTTCATTCCCAGTCTAAGCATACAGAGTTCATTCCCAGTGTAAGATCGGACCGGACCGAGGGTTTCGGGTGCACATGCTGGGCTCGGGCATGTGCTGCTGCCACATTTTTTTTCACCCGGGGCATCACCATCAGAGCATCACCAGAGAACCTGATCGACGACATTGGGGTTCCAGCAATTGGGGGGGCCGAGGGGGTGTGCGCACAAGATGTGCGATGGGTGCTGGTACTTGGCCCTTATATTGGCCCCCTATCCCTCATTCAAACCTCTAGAACTCACACCCCCTTACAAAGCATTTGAGATTTACAG
>NW_019168015.1:2200084-2224566 GCF_002303985.1 Durio zibethinus | reverse complement strand
GCACCAGCACATGCCCGGAGCCCAGCATTGTGCACCCGCAACCCTCGCGTCCGAATCCCAATCTTAGGACTGGGAATGAACTCCGTATGCCTAAGTCAACCTACGAAATGAGCGTGCGGGCTTTCAATCGGCCAGAGGGGCAGGAGGAGGATCGATCGGGTCCCCCTTACGTGTTGTCGATCCTACTGCTGTAACCCTCAGTTCGGTCCGATCTTAGACTGGGAATGAACTCTGTATGCCTAGGCCAACCGACGAAACGACGCGGGCGGAACGGGCACTACACCGGAACAGAGAGGCCGAAGATGTGCAAGCCGTGGATCGATTGGGTGGTAGGTGGGTTTAGGCACATCCTCATATTTCTACTGTGCCAATGCCATTTTTATGGCTTGTAAATTCTTACAATGGTCCCTTAAGCCTTCATGTGAAGTTTCAAGGCAAGACGACTCATTTTCTATTTTTCATGATTTTTGAAACTTTTTACGGTTTGGGATTTTTTTAAAATTTTTCAGAAGGAGTTTTGGCCCCACACTTGGTAGACGTAATCCTTGTATTTTTGTTGGCATGCACAAAACAATTCAGCTAAAAACTCGAAGTGTACAGGATTTTGTGACCACTTGAAAAAAGTGTCCCCATTTCAAACACTTTAATGGCTACTGGCAGCAAACCTATAAAATTTCAAATGCGCTTTAAGGGGTGTGAGTTCTAGAGGTTTGATGAGAGATAGGGGCCCAATATAAGGGCCAAGTACCAGCACCCATCACACATCATGTGCGCACACCCCCCACACCCCCTAATTGCAGGAACCCCAATGCCGTCGGTCAGGTTCTTCGGTGATGCTCAGATGATGGTGCCCCGGGCAAAAAAAATTTGGTACCAGCACATGCTCGAGCCTAGATTGTGCACCCACAACCCTCGTCCTGATCCGAGCTTACACTGGGAATGAACTCCGTATGCCTAAGTCAACCCACGAAACAAGCGTGCAGGCGCTCAGCGGGCCAGAGGGGCAGGATGCGCAAGCCAGGGATGGACCGAGTCCCCACCTGTGTTTTGTCAATCCTGCTACTGTGACCCTCAGTCCGGTCTGATCTTAGACTGGGAACGAACTCCGTATGCCTAAGCCAGCCGACAAAACGACCGGACGAGCGGGCACTACATCGGTCAGAGAGACGGGATGCGCAAGCCATGGATCGATAGGGTGGTAGGTGGGTTTAGGCACATCTTCATATTTCTGCCATGCCAATGCCATTTCTATGGCTTGTAAATTCATACAATGGTCCCTTAAGCCTTCATGTGAAGTTTCATGGCAACACGACTTGTTTTTTATTTTTCACGATTTTTGAAACTTTTTATGATTCAGGATTTTTTTAAAAATTTTTTAAGAAGGAGTTTTGGTCCCAAACTTGGTAGACATGATCCTTGTACTTTTTTTGGCATGCACAAAAAAATTCAGCTAAAAAGTCGAAGTGTACAAGATTTTGTGACCATTTGAAAAACGTGTCCCCATTTCAGACACTTTAACAGTTACTGGTAGCAAACTTGTAAAATCTCAAATGCTCTTTTAGGGGGTGTGAGTTCTTGAGGGTTTGATGAGGCATAGGGGGCCAAAATAAGTGCCAAGTGCCAGCACCCATTGCACATCATGTGCGCACACCCCCCGGACCCCCAATCGTCGAAACCCCAATGCCGCCGGTCAGGTTCTCCGGTGATGCTCCGGTGATGGTGCCCTGGGGGAAAAAATGCTGCACCAGCACATGCCCAAGCCCAGCATGTGCACCCGTAATGCTCGATACAGTCTGATCTTACACTGGGAATGAACTTCATATGCTTAGACTGGGAATGAACTCCGTATGCCTAAGTCAACCCATGAAACGAGCGTGCAGGCGCTCAGCCGGCCAGAGGGGCAGGATGCGCATGCCGGGGATCGGTTGGGTCCCCCCCTGTGTTCTACCAATCCTACTACCGCAACCATCAATCCGGTCTAATCTTAGACTGGGAATGAACTCCGTATGCCTCAGCCAACCGACGAAACGAACGGGCAGGTAGGCACTACGCCGGCCAGAAAGGCGGGATACGTAAGCCGTGGATCAATAGGCTGGTAGGTGGGTTTAGGCACAACTTCATATTTCTGCCATGCCAATGCCATTTTTATGGCTTGTAAATTCATACAATGGTCCCTTAAGCCTTCATGTGAAGTTTCATGGCAAGACGACTTGTTTTCTATTTTTCATGATTTTTGAAACTTTGTACGGTTCGTGATTTTTTAAAATTTTTTTTGGAAAGAGTTTTGGCCCCAAACTTGGTAGACGTGATCCTTGTATTTTTGTTGGCATGCAAAAAAAAAATTCAGCTAAAAACTCAAAGTGTACAGGGTTTTGTGACCATTTGAAAAAAATGTCCCCATTTCAGACACTTTAATGGCTACTGGTAGCAAACCTGTAAAATCTCAAATGCTCTTTAAGGGGGTGTGAGTTCTCGAGGTTTGAAGAGGGATAAGGGGCCAATATAAGTGCCATGTGCCAGCACCCATCGCACATCATGTGCGCACACCCCCCACCCCCCCAATCGTCGGATCCCCAATGCCGCCGATCAGGTTCTTCCAGCGATGCTCCGACGATGGTGCCCTGGGCAAAAAAAAATATGGCACGAGCACATGCTCGAGCCCAGCATGTGCACCCACAACCCTCGGTCCGATCCAATCTTACACTGGGAATAAACTCCATATGCTTAGACTGGGAATGAACTCCGTATGCCCGTGAGACCAAGGCCTGGCATACAAGCTGCCCGCACCACATCTAGAAGGGCCCAAAGTGCTGGACACGCAAGGGAAGCTTCTGGAAACAGGTAGGAGCATCCTGGCAGATTTGGTTGACCCTGAAAATCAGGAGTTGGCATCCTGATTGATTGTAATCCCATGATTTTGGCCTTTTATTCTAGGGATATGCCATTAAGTTGTAGCTGGAGCCTCAACTATAAATAGAGGGTTGCTCCACCCTCATTTGTACACCATCAAACACTTCTGTTTCAGCGAATACAAGAGCATTTCGAGAATTCTGTCTTCTTATCCTCTTTCTCTTTAACTTGCGTAATCAGCCCTGTCCATTATTCTAGTGCCCGCACGTTTGTGTTTTAGGCTGACTTAGGCACAAAGGAGGAGATTCCAAGCCTAAGGTCACACAGATTCTGAGTCTAAGGTTAGAGCCCGTGATAGTTGGTATCAGAGCAAGTTTGATTCTGCGTGTTTGTGTTATGCAGGTTAGATCGTGATTGAGGTGATGGCATCCCAAAGCAACATTGCTAGCCAACAACCAGAGGGCCAGAAGCATGGCCGGGGAAGAGGCAAGAAAGCCAGTTCTAGAGATATTTGGTCTACCATAGACGGTATTTTGGTCAAGGTGGAGGTGACCGTAGGTGACATAGGGGAGAAGCTTGAGGAAGTAGAGACTCACATTGCATCGCTAGACTCCATGGGGGAGGAGATCCAAAGTGAGCTAGAAGCTGCTCTCAACAAAGGCATGGACGTGTTCACCAAAAAGAGTCAGACCTTGGAGGCTGAAGTGTGGACCTTGCACGATGGCATGGAGGCCATGCGCCAGTGGATGGAAGAGCTTACCAGTGAGCTCGTTACTTGCAAGACTACCATTGGGAATGACATGTTTGCTGGAGTGTCCAAATCCAGATTGGATGTCCCCAAGCCTAAGGAGTTTAAGGGGACTAGGGCGGCCAAAGAAGTAGACAACTACCTTTGGGGTATGAAGCAGTACTTCCAGGCCATGGGCATGCAAGACGAGGTGATAAAGGTAAGCATCGCTGCTATGTATCTCACTGATGTAGCCTTATTGTGGTGGAGGCACAGGTGTGATGATGTCAGGCGTAGGAGCGCCAAGATTGGAACCTGGGAAAAGTTTCAAAAGGAGTTCAGATAACAATTTTACCCGGAGTATGTCGATGATGAGGCGGGGGCAAAGTTGCGTAGGTTGAGCCAGCAAGGGGACATAAGGGAGTATGTCCAGAAATTCTCTGAACTGATGCTACAGATCTCGAATCTAGGCAAGAAGGACATATTCTTTACTTTTATGGATGGGCTGACGCCATTGGTGAAGCATGAGCTACAAAGGAAAGGAGTTCATGACTTGGCTAAAGCCATGACTACGGCCGAGGCCTTGATAGAGTTCAAGCCTCTGAACAAGTTCGAGTCTCCCAAGCCCAAGGGTAAGGGCAAGGACGATAGGGACCAGAAGAAGCAGTCCAAAGGGAAGGACCATGACCGGGAGTCTAAGGATAGAGACCGAGACTGTTCAACCAAGGATGGTGAGAGGAAGCCACCAGCAGGCAAGTGGAAAGCAAAGGGGGACCGAGAGCCACTAGCATGCTACCTATGTGGAGGGAGCCACATAGCACATAATTACCCGCAGAAGGGCAAGCTAGCTACTGTAAACAAAGAGTCTGACGAGGAGCCAGAGTCAGGGGCAGGAAAGCTTGGGTTGTTGGTGCTCAATGTTGTCTAGAGTAAGGGGAGCCGCAAGCCAAAGGACTTAATGTTTTACGGATCTGATGGTTGTGGGTCAGAAGGTGAGCACACTGGTGGACACAGGTGCCTCACATCTTTTTATTTTAGGTGATGGAGCCCGGAAGCTCGAACTAAAGGTGCAGAAAGGGACTGGTACCATTAAAACGGTGAACTCTAAAGAAGTTCCAACCATTGGAGTAGCACAGGGAGTGGAGTTACAACTGGGAGATTGGAAAGGCAAGGAGACCATTGAGGTAATACCCCTTGATGACTATGAGTTTGTGATTGGGTTGGATTTCCTTGTTCGGATTAACGCCCTCCTTGTGCCTTTTGTCGATTGTGTTTGCATCTTGGATGCACGGTGCCAATGCCTAGTGCCATTGAGAAGAGGGTCTGGAGTTGGGTCGCGGGTGGTGTCAGCCATCCAATTTGCCAAGGCGGTAAGCAAACAAGAAGACACCTTTTTGGCAGCCCTGAAATATGATGAGCCAAGGGAGAAAGAGATCGAGTCACACTTGGAGGTGCTAAAGGTGCTGAAGACCTTTAGTGATGTGATGCCCGAAAAGCTACCTAGCAAGCTACCACCTAAGAGGGAGGTGGACCACAAGATCGAGCTGGTGTCCGAGGCCAAGCCACCAGCCAGAGCCCCTTACCAAATGTCTCCACTAGAGTTGGAGGAGTTAAGGAAGCAGCTCAAGGAGTTAGTTGATGCTGACTTCATCAGGCCATCGAAGGCACCCTATGGTGCACTGGTTCTATTCCAGCACAAGCATGATGGGTCGTTGTAGCTGTGCATAGACTACCGGGCCTTGAACAAGCTGACCATCAAGAACAAGTACCCCATCCCACTCATTGCGGACTTGTTCGATCAACTTGGGAGCACAAGGTGGTTCACCAAGCTGGATTTGAGGTCAGGCTACTATCAAGTTAGGATCGCAGAGGGAAATGAGCCAAAGACAGCATGTGTCACTTGGTATGGTTCGTACGAGTTCTTGGTGATGCCTTTCGGACTCATGAATGCCCCAACAACATTCTGCACCCTTATGAACAAGGTACAACATTCTGCACCCTTAAAGTGAGTTGTGATCGAGGAGCCAGTCTTGGCCTTGCCAGACCATGCCAAGCCGTATGAGGTGCATACGGATGCATCAGACTTTGCCATAGGGGGAGTGTTGATGCAGGAGGGACGTCCAATCGTGTTCGAGAGTAGGAAGCTGAATGAGACTGAATGCAAGTACACGGTCCAAGAGAAGAAGATGACGTAGTGGTGCACTACTTGCGCACTTGGCGCCATTACCTGTTGGGGTCGAGGTTCATGGTGAGGATGGATAATGTGGCGACCAGCTACTTCTAGACACAGAAGAAGCTATCCCCCAAGCAGGTGAGATGGCAAGATTTTCTTGCAGAAATTGATTTCCAAATGGAGTACAAGCCAGGACAGGGCGAACCTAGTGGCAGACACCCTAAGCAGGAAGGCTAACCTTGCTGCCATTAGCCAACCAGAGAGGTCACTGGTGCCATGCATCAAGGAGGGACTTGCTCATGATCCTACAGCCAAGGCTTTGATGGAGTACGCCCAGCAAGGTAAGACTAGGTGGTTTTGGTTACAGGATGGTTTGTTGTACACCAAAGGCAGTAGATTGTTTATGCCGCAGCACGAAAAGCTCCGTAAGGAAGTTTTACAAGAATGTCATGATTCAAGGTGGGCTGGACACCCTAGAGTGAAACGCACCTTGGCACTGATCGAGGATCGGTACTACTGGCTGCACATGAGGGACGATGTGGAGGCCTATATGAAGACTTTTCTTGTGTGCCAACAAGACAAGGTGGAGCTCAAGAATCCAGGCGGTCTCTTGGAGCCATTGCCAGTGCCAGAGCGACCATGGGAGTGTGTTTCTCTAGACTTTATAGTCGGTCCACCCAAGACAGAGGGGTTTGGAAGCATCATGGTAGTGGTGGATAGGTTTTCCAAGTATGGAATTTTCATTCCAGCAACCAAGGAGTGCCCAGCCGAGGAGGCAGCTCGATTGTTCCTGAAGAACATGGTTAAGTACTGGGGAGTGTCGAGGACCATTGTTAGTGGTCGGGACAGGCGGTTCATGGGCACGTTTTGGACTGAGTTGTTCAAGCTATTGGGGTCAGACTTGAACTTTTCCACCAGCATGCATCCGCAGACCAATGGGCAGACAAAATGAGTGAATGGACTATTGGAGGTCTACCTCAGGCACTATGTGAGTGCCACACAAAGGGACTAGCCAAAGCTGCTAGATATTGCGTAATTTTCTTACAACTTCCAAAAGAGCGAGGCAATGAACCAGAGCCCATTTGAGGTCGTGACAGGGCAACAACCACTAACACCCGGTTCGATTGCTGCAGGTTATAGAGGGCCAAATCCAGCAGCATACAAGTTTGCCAAGGCATGGCAGGAACAAACTAACTTGGCCTGAGTTTGTCTACACAAGGCGACCAAGAGGTCAAAGAAGTGGGCAGACCAGAATAGGCGGGACGTGCAGTTCCAGGTTGGAGACTTGGTGTTGGTAAAGTTGAATCCCATTGTGCGCCACAAGGGGCTGCACAAAGGCCTAGTTCAGAGGTATGAGGGACCTCTTCGAATAGTCAAGAGGGTAGGCAAGTTTGCCTATAAGCTGGATATGCCACCCAAGCCGAGGGTACACCCGATGTTCCACGTGAGCATGCTCAAGCCATTCCATGAGGATGAGGGAGATCCAGGACGGGCAGAGTCAAAGCGTGCACCATTGGGAGCAAGGGCCTCATATGAGAAGGAGGTCCACAACATCATAGCTGATTGGGAGGTGAGACAGAAGAACTATCAACCAAGACATGAGTACTTGGTGCACTGGAAGGGACTTCCAGATAGTGAGGCGAGTTGGGAACCAACAGAGGACTTATGGCAGTTCGAGGACCAGATTAGGTAGTACCATGCAGAAGATGCAATGAGGGCATTATGCAATCAGTGGGGGAGAATGTCATGCCCTGGGCAGACACACCAGGCACATCAGGCAGACCAGCAGGTGAGCCAGAGGTTGAGGCCAGTAGACCAGGCGTGCTGGCTGGTATCTGTGCGTAAAGCCTAGCAAACAAGCTCAGAAGGCCCGCCTGACTTGCAGGCCAGCCTGTGAGACCAAGGCCTGGCATACAAGCTGCCCGCACCACATCCAGAAGGGTCCAAAGGGCTGGACACGCAAGGGAAGCTTCTGGAAATAGATAGGAGTATCCTGGCAGATTTGGTTGACCCTAAAAATCAGGAGTTAACATCCTGATTGATTGTAATCCCATGATTTTAGCCTTTTATTCTAGGGATATGCCATTAAGTTGTAGCTGGAGCCTCAACTATAAATAGAGGGCTGCTCCACCCTCATTTGTACACCATCAAACACTTCTATTTCAGCGAATACAAGAGTATTTCCAAAATTCTGTCTTCTTATCCTGTTTCTCTTTAACTTGCGTGATCAGCCCTTCCCATTGTTCTAGTGCCCGCACGCTTGTGTTTTAGGCTGACTTAGGCACAAAGGAGGAGATTCCAAGCCTAAGGTCGCACGGAATTCTGAGTCTAAGGTCGGGGTCCATGACACCTGCGTGTTACCAATCTTACTGTCGTAACCCTTGATCCAGTCCGATCTTAGACTGGGAATGAACTCCGTATGCCTAAGCCAACCGATGAAATGCCAGAGAGGCGGGATGCGAAAGCCGTGGATCGATAGGGTGGTAGGTGGGTTTAGGCACATCTTCATATTCTTGTCGTGCCAATGCCATTTTTATGGCATGTAAATTCATAAAATGGTCCCTTAAGCCTTCATGTGAAGTTTCATGGCAAGAGGACTCATTTTCTATTTTTCACGATTTTTGAAACTTTTTACAGTTCAAGATTTTTTTAAAATTTTTTGAGAAGGATTTTGGCCCCAAACTTGGTAGACTGTGATCCTTGTATTTTTATTGGCATGCACAAAAAATATTTAGCTAAAAACTCGAAGTGTACAGGATTTTGTGACTGTTTGAAAAAAGTATCCCCATTTCAGACACTTTAATGGCTACTGGCAGCAAACCTATAAAATCTCAAATGCTCTTTAAGGGGGTGTGAGTTCTTGAGGTTTGATGAGGGACAGGGGGCCAATATAAGGGCCAAGTACCAACAGCCATCGCACATCATGTGCGCACACCCCCCGCCCCCAAATCGCCAGAACCCCAATGCTGTCGGTCAGGTTCTCCGACGATGCTCCGACGATGGTGCCCCGGGCGAAAAAAAATGTGGCACTAGCACATGCCTGAGCCCAGCATGTGCACCCACAACCCTCGGTCCGGTCCGGTCCGATCTTACACTAGCAATGAACTCCGTATGCCAAAGTCAAGACACGAAACGAGCGTGCAGGCGCTCAACATGCCAGAGGGGCAGGATGCCCAAGTCGAGGATCGACTGGGTCCCCCCAGTGTGCTACTGATCCTGCTACCACAACCCTCGATCCGGTCCATTCTTAGACTGGGAATGAACTCCGTACGGCTAAGCTAACCGACGAAATGAGCGGGCGGGTGGGCACTATGCCGGCTAGAGGGCGAGATAAGCAAGTTGTGGATCGATAAGGTGGTAGGTGGGTTTTGGCACATCTTCATATTTTTGCCATCCCAATGACATTTTTATGGCTTGTAAATTCATGCAATGGTCCCTTAAGCCTTCATGTGAAGTTTCATGGCAAGACGACTCATTTTCTATTTTTCACGATTTTTGAAACTTTTTACGGTTTGAGATTTTTTAAAAATTGTTTCAGAAGGACTTTTGGCCCCAAACTCGGTAGACATGATCCTTGTATTTTTTTTGGTATGCACAAAAAAATTCAGCTAAAAACTCAAAGTGTACAGGATTTTGTGACCATTTGAAAAAGTGTCCCCATTTTAGACACTTTAACGGCTACTAGCAGCAAACCTGTAAAATCTCAAATGCTCTTTAAGGGGGTGTGAGTACTCGAGGTTTGATGAGGGATAGGTGACCAATACAAGGGCCAAGTACCAGCACCCATCGCACATCATGTGTGCACACCCCCTCACCCCCCCAATTGTCGAAACCCCAATGCCATCGGTCAGGTTCTCCGACGATGCTCCGGCAATGGTGCCCCAAACGAAAAAAAAATATGACAGCAGCACATGCCTGAGCCCAGCATGTGCACCCGCAACCCTTGGGTCGGTCCGACCTTACACTAGGAATGAACTCCATATGCTTAGACTGGGAATGATCTCCGTATGCCTAACTCAACCCACGAAATGAGTGTGCGGGCGCTCAGCCGACCAGAGGGGCAGGATGCACAAGCCGGGGATTGGTCGGGTTCCCCCCTATGTGCTACTGATCCTACTATCACAACCCTCAGCCTGGTCTGATCTTAGACTGGGAATGAACTCCGTATGCCTAAGCCAATCGACGAAACAAGCGGACGGGCGGGCACTACGTCGGCCAGTGAAACGGGATGCGCAAGCCATGGATCGATAGGGTGGTAGGTGAGTTTAGGCAAATCTTCATATTTCTACTGTGCCAATGCCATTTTTGTGGCTTGCAAATTCGTACAATGGTCCCTTAACCCTTCATGTGAAGTTTCATGGCAAGACGACTTGTTTTCTTTTTTTCATGATTTTTAAAACTTTTTACGGTTCAAGATTTTTTTAAAATTTTTTTAGAAAGAGTTTTGGCCCTAAACTTGGTAGACATGATCCTTGTATTTTTTTTGGCATGCACAAAAAAATTCAGCTAAAAACTCGAAGTGTACAGGATTTTGTGACCATTTGAAAAAAATGTCCCCATTTCAGACACTTTAATGGCTACTGGCAGCAAACCTGTAAAATCTCAAATGCTCTTTAAAGGGGTGTGAGTTCTCAAGGTTTGATGAGGGATAGGAGGCCAATATAAGGGCCAAGTACCAGCACCCATCGCACATCATGTGCGCACACCCCCTGCCCCCCCAATCGCCGGAACCGCAATGCCGTCGGTCAGGTTCTCCAGTGATGCTCCGGCGATGGTGCACCCGACGAAAAGAAAATGTGGCACCAGCTCATGCTTAAGCCCAGCATGTGTACCTGCCATGCTCGATCTGGTCTGATCTTACACTGGGAATGAACTCCGTATGCTTAGACTTGGAATGAACTCCGTATGGCTAAGTCAACCCACGAAACGAGCGTGCGGGCGCTCAGCCGGCCAAAGGGGCAAGATGCACAAGCCGGGGATCGGCCATTTCCCACCCTACATGCTGTCGATCCTACTGCCGCAACCCTCAGTCCGGTCTGATCTTAGACTAGGAATTAACTCCGTATGCCTAAGCCAACTGACGAAACGAGCAGGTGAGCGGGCACTAAGCCGACCAGAGAGACGGGATGCGTAAGCCATGGATCGATAGGGTGGTAGGTGGGTTTAGGCACATCTTCATATTTCGGCTGTGCCAATGCCATTTTTATGGCTTGTAAATTCATACAATGGTCCTTTAAGCCTTCATGTGAAGTTTCATGGCAAGATGACTCGTTTTCTATTTTTTATGATTTTTGAAACTTTTTACGGTTTGGGATTTTTTTATAATTTTTTTTGAAGGAGTTTTGGCCACAAACTTGGTAGATGTGATCCTTGTATTGTTGATGGCATGCACAAAAAAATTAAGCTAAAAACTCGAACTGTACAGGATTTTGTGACCATTTGAAAAAAGTGTTCCCATTTTAGACACTTTAATGGCTATTGGCAGCAAACCTGTAAAATCTCAAATGCTCTTTAAGGGGGTGTGAGTTGTTGTAGTTTGATGAAGGATAGGGGGCCAATATAAGGGCCAAGTACCAGCACCCATCTTACATCATGTGCGCACACCCCCCCAATCGTCGGAACCCCAATGCGACCGATCAGGTTCTCCGGTGATCCTCCGACGATGGTGCCCACGGCAAAAAAAAACAATACGGCACCAGCACATACCCGAGCCCGGAATGTGCACCCGTAACCCATGGTCCGGTTTGATCTTACACTGGGAATGAACACCGTATGCTTAGACTGGGAATGAACTCCGTATGCCTAAGTCAACCGACGAAACGAACATACGGGAGCTAAGTCGGCCAGAGGGATAGGATGCGTAAGTCGGGGATCGGCCGGGTCCCCCCTTGCATGCACAAAAAAATTCAGCTAAAAACACAAAGTGTACAAGATTTTGTGACCATTTGAAAAAAGTGTCCCCATTTCTGACACTTTAATGGCTACTGGTAGCAAACCTGTAAAATCTCAAATGCTCTTTAAGGGGGTGTGAGTTCTCAAGGTTTGATGAGGTATAGGGGCCAATATAAGGGCAAGTACCAGCACCCATCGCACATCATGTGCGCACACCCCCCGCCCCGCAATCATCGGAACCCTAATGCCGTCGGTCAGGTTCTTCGATGATGCTCTGGTGATGGTGCCTCGGACGAAAAAAAATGCGGCACCAGCATATGGTCGAGCCCAGCATGTGCACCCGCAACCCTCAATCCAGTCTGATCTTACAATGGGAATGAACTCTGTATGCTTAGACTGGGAATGAACTCCATATGCCTAAGTCAACCCATGAAACGAAAGTGCGGGCGCTCAGCCGACCAGAGAGGCAGGATACGCAAGCCAAGGATCGATCGGGTCCCCCTCGACGTGCTGTCGATCCTGCTGCCATAACCCTCTGTCCGGTCTGATCTTAGACTGGGAATGAACTCCGTATGCCTAAGCCAACCGACGAAACAACCAGGCGGGCGGAGACTACGTCGACCAGAGAGACGGGATGCGCAAGTCATGGATCGATAGGGTGGTAGGTGGGTTTAGGCACATCTTCATATTTTTGTAGTGCCAATACCATTTTTATGGCTTCTAAATTCATGCAATGGTCCCTTAGGCCTTCATGTGAAGTTTCATGGCAAGACGACTCGTTTTAATATTTTTCACAATTTTGGAAACTTTTTACGGTTCGGGATTTTTTTAAAATTTTTTCAAAAGGTGTTTTGGCCCCAAACTTGGAAGACAAGATCCTTGTATTTTTTTTGGCATGCACAAAAAAATTCAGCAAAAAAATCGAAGTGTACAGGATTTTGTGACCATTTGAAAAAAGTGTCCCCATTTCAGACACTTTAATGGCTACTGGCAGCAAACTTGTAAAATCTCAAATGCTCTTTAAGGGGTTGTGAGTTCTCAAGGTTTGATGAGGGATAAGGGGCCAATATAAGGGCCGAGTACTAGTACCTATTGCACATCATGTACGCACACCCCTTGCCCCTCCAATCGCTGGAACACCCAATGCTGCCGGTCAGGTTCTCCAGCGATGCTTCGCCGTGGTGCCCCGGATGAAAAAAATGCGGCACCAGCACATGCCTGAGCCCAGCATGTGCGCCCACAACCCTCGGTCTGATCCGATCTTATGCCGGGAATGCACTCCGTATGCTTACACTGGGAATGAACTCAGTATGCCTAAGTCAACCCACAAAACGAGCGTGCGGGTGCTCAGCCAGCCAGAAGGGTAGGATACGCAAGCTGGGGATCGGCCAGGTCCCCCTCTATGTGTTATTGATCCTACTACCACAACCCTCACTCCGGTCTGATCTTAGATTGGAAATCAACTCCGTATGCCTAAGACAACCGACAAAACGAGTGGGCGGGCGGGCACTGCGCCAACTAGAGAGGCGGGATGCGCAAGCCGTGGATCGATAGGGTGGTAGGTGGGTTTAGGCACATCTTCGTATTTCAGCCATGCCAATGCCATTTTTATGGCTTGTAAATTCATACAATGGTCCCTTAAGCCTTCATGTGGAGTTTCATGGCAAGACGACTCGTTCTTTATTTTTCCCAACTTTTGAAACTTTTTTCGGTTCGAGATTTTTTTAAAATTTTTTCAAAAGGCGTTTTGGCCCCAAACTTGGTAGACGTGATCCTTGTATTTTTTTTGGCGTGCACAAAACAATTCAACCAAAAACTCAAAGTGTATAGGATTTTGTGACCATTTGAAAAAAGTGTCCCCATTTCAGACTCTTTAATTGCTACTGGCAGCAAACCTGTAAAATCTCAAATGCTCTTTAAGGGGGTGTGAGTTCATGAGGTTTGATGAGGGATAGAGGCCAATATAAGGGCCAAGTACCAGCACCCATCGCACATCATGTCCGCACACCCCCCCGCCCCCCAATCGTCGGAACCCCCAATGCCGCCGGTCAGGTTCTTCGACGATGCTCTGGCGATGGTGCCCCGGGCGAAAAACAATGCGGCACCAGCACATGCCCGAGCCCAGCATGTGCACCCACAACCCTCGGTCCGGTCCGATGTTACATTGGGAATTAACTCCGTATGCTTAGACTGGGAATGAACTACGTATGCCTAAGTCAACCCACGAAACGAGCGTGCGAGCGCTCAGCCAGCCAGAGGGGCAGGATGTGCAAGCCGAGGATTGATCAGGTCCCCTCTGCGTACCAATCCTACTGCCACAACCCTCGATCCGATCCAATCTTAGACAAGGAATGAACTCTGTATGCCTAAGCCAACCGATGAAACGAGCGGGCGGGCGGGCACTACGTCGGCCAGAAAGGCAGGATGTGCAAGCCATGGATCGATAGGGTGGTAGGTGGGTTTAGGCACATCTTCATATTTCTGCCCTTCCAATGCCATTTTTATGGCTTGCAAATTCATACAATGGTCCCTTAAGCCTTCATGTGAAGTTTCATGGCAAGACGACTCGTTTTCTATTTTTCACGATTTTTAAAACTTTTTACGGTTCGGGATTTTTTTAAAATTTTTTTAGAAGGTGTTTTGGCCCCAAACTAAGTAGACATGATCTTTGTATTTTTGTTGGCATGCACAAAAAAATTCAGCTAAAAAACTCGAGTGTACAGGATTTTGTTGACCATTGAAAAAAGTGTCCCCATTTCAGACACTTTAATGGCTACTGGCAGCAAACCTGCAAAATCTCAAATGCTCTTTAAGGGGGTGGGAGTTCTCGAGGTTTGATGAGGGACAGGGGGCCAATATAAGGGCCCAGTACCAGCACCCATTGCAGATCATGTGCGCACACCCCCACCCCCAATCGTCGGAACCCCCAATGCCGCTGGTCAGGTTCTCCGGAGATGGTGCCCCGTGTGAAAAAAAATGTGGCACCAGCACATGCCCGAGCCCAGCATGTGCACCCACAACCCTCGGTTCAGTTCGATCTTACACTGGGAATGAACTCCGTATGCTTAGACCGGGAATGAACTCCGTATGCCTAAGTCAACCCACGAAACGAACGTGCGGGCGCTCAGCTGGCCAGAGGGGCAGGATGCCCAAGCCGGGGATCGGTCGGGTCCCCCTCTACGTGCTGCCGATCCTGCTACCACAACCCTTGATCCAGTCTAGTCTTAGATTGGGAATGAACTCCGCATGGCTAAGCCAACCAATGAAACGAGCGGGCAGGCAGACACTACGCCGGCCAGAGAGGTAAGACGCGCAAGCCATGGATCAATAGGGTGGTAGGTGGGTTTTGGCACATCTTCATATTTCTGCCATGCCAATGCCATTTTTATGGCTTGTAAATTCATACAACGGTCCCCTAAGCCTTCATGTGAAGTTTCATGGCAAGACGACTCGTTCTCTATTTTTCACGAATTTTGAAACCTTTTACGGTTCGGGATTTTTTTAAAATTTTTTTAGAAGGAGTTTTGGCCCTAAACTTTTTAGACGTGATCCTTGTATTTTTGTTGGCATGCACAAAAAATTTCAGCTAAAAACTCGAAGCGTAAAGGATTTTGGGACCATTTGAAAAAAGTGTCCCCATTTCATACACTTAAATAGCTACTGGCAGCAAACCTGTAAAATCTCAAATGCTCTTTAAGGGGGTGTGAGTTCTCAAGGTTTGATGAGGTATAGGGGGCCAATATAAGGGCCAAGTACCAGCACCCATCATACATCATGTGCGCACACCCCCCGCCTCTTCAATCGCCAAAACCCCCAATGCCGTCGGTTAGGTTCTCCGGTGATGCTCCGGCGATGGTGCCTCGAGCGAAAGAAAATGCGGCACCAGCACATGCCCGAGCCCAACATGTGCACCCGAAAACCTCGGTCCTGTCCAATCTTACACTAGGAATGAACTCCGTATGCCTAGACTGGGAATGAACTCTGTATGCCTAAGTCAACCCATGAAACGAACGTGCGGGCGCTCAGCTGGCCAGAGGGGCAGGATGCACAAGTCGGGGAACGATCGGGTCCCCCTCTATGTGCTACCAATCCTGCTGCCGCAACCCTCAGTTCGGTCCGATCTTAGACTGGGAATGAACTCCGTATGCCTAAGCCAACCGACGAAACGATCAGTCGGGCGGTTACTACGTCAGCCAGAGAGACGGGATGCGAAAGCCGTGGATCGATAGGGTGGTACATGAGATTAGGCACATCTTCATATTTCTGCCATGCCAATGCCATTTTTATGGCTTGTAAATTCATACAATGGTCCCTTAAGCCTTCATGTAAAGTTTCATGGCAAGACGACTCGTTTTTTATTTTTCATAATTTTTGAAACTTTTTACGGTTCAGGATTTTTTAAAATTTTTTTCAGAAGCAGTTTTGGCCCCAAACTTGGTAGATATGATCCTTGTATTTTTTTTGGCATGCACAAAAAAATTCAGCTAAAAACTCGAAGTGTACAGGATTTTGTGACCATTTGAAAAAAGTGTCCCCATTTTAGACACTTTAATGGCTACTGGCAGCAAACCTGCAAAATCTCAAATGCTCTTTAAGGGGGTGTGAGTTCTTGAGGTTTGATTAGGGATAGGGGGCCAATATAAGGGCCAAGTACCAGCACCCAGTGCACATCATGTGTACACACCCCCCGCCCCCCAATCACCGGCGATGCTCTGGCATTGGTGCCCCGGGTGAAAAAAATGTGGCACCAGCACATGCCCAAGCCCAGCATGTGCACCCGCAACCCTCGGTCTGATCTGATCTTACACTGGGAATGAACTCCGTATGCTTAGACTAGGAATGAACTCCGTATGCCTAAGTCAACCCACGAAATGAGCGTGCGGGTGCTCAGCCGGCCAGAGGGGCAGGATGTGCAAGTCGGGGATCGACCGGGTCCTACTCTATGTGCTGTTGATCTTGCTGGTGCAACCCTTGGTCCGATCTGATCTTAGACTAGGAATGAACTACGTATGCCTAAGCCAACCGACGAAACGAGCGGCCGGTGGGCACTACGCCGGTCGAGAGGTGGGATGCGCAAGCCGTGGATCGATAGGGTGGTAGGTGGGTTTAGGCACATCTTCATATCTCTGCCATGCCAATGCCATTTTTATGGCTTGTAAATTCATACAATGCTCCTTTAAGCCTTCATGTGAAGTTTCATGGCAAGACGACTCGTTCTCTATTTTTCATGATTTTTGAAACTTTCTACGGTTCGAGATTTTTTTAAAATTTTTTCAAAAGGATTTTTGGCCCCAAACTTGGTAGACGTGATCGTTGTATTTTTTTTGGCATGCACAAAAAAATTCAGCTAAAAACTTGAAGTGTACAGGATTTTGTGACCATTTGAGAAAAGTGTCCCCATTTCAGACACTTTAATGGCTACTGGCAGCAAACCTATAAAATCTCAAATGCTCTTTAAGGGGGTGTGAGTTCTTGAGGTTTGATGAGGGATAGGGGGCCAATATAAGGGCCAAGTTCCAGTGCCCATCGCACATCATGTGCGCACACCCCCCGCCCCCAATCGCCGAAACCCCCAATACTACCGGTCAGGTTCTCCGACGATGGTTCCCCGGGTGAAAAAAAATACGGCACCAGCACGTGCCCGAGCCCAACATGTGCACCTGCAACCCTCAGTCCAGTCTGATCTTACATTGGGAATGAACTCCATATGCTTAGACTGGGAATGAACTCTGTATGCCTAAGTCAACGCATGAAATGAGCATGCAGGCGCTGTGTCGGCAAGAGGGGTGTGAGTTCTTGAGGTTTGATGAGGGATAGGGGGCCAATATAAGGGCCAAGTACCAGCACCCATCGCACATCATGTGCGCATACCCCCTGCCCCCCAATCACCGAAACCCCCAATGCCGCTGGTCAGGTTCTTCTACGATGCTCCGACGATGGTGCCCCGACGAAAAAAAATGTGGCACCAGCACATGCCCGAGCCCAGCATGTGCACCCGCAACCCTCGGTCTGGTCCGATCATACACTGGGAATGAACTCCGTATGCTTAGACTAGGAATAAACTCTGTATGCCTAAGTCAACCCATGAAACGAACGTACGGGTGCTCAGCCGGCCATAGGGGCAGGATAAGCAAGTCGAGGATCAGACGGGTCCCTTCTATGAGCTATTAATCTTGCTCCATAACCCTCAGTCTGGTCTGATCTTAGACTGGGAATGAACTTCATATGCCTAAGCCAACCGACGAAATGAGCAGGCGGGCGGGCACTACACCGACCAGAGAGGCGGGATGCGCAAGCCGTGGATCGATAGGGTAGTAGGTGGGTTTAGGCACATCTTCATATTTCTGCCATGCCAATGCCATTTTTATGGCTTGTAAATTCATACAATGGTCCCTTAAGCCTTCATGTGAAGTTTAATGGCAAGACGACTCGTTTTCTATTGTTCATGATTTTTGAAACTTTTTATGGTTCGAGATTTTTTTAAAATTTTTTCAAAAAAAGTTTTGGCCCCAAACTTGGTAGACGTGATCCTTGTATTTTTGTTGGCATGCACAAAAAAATTCAGCTAAAAACTCGAAGTGCACAGGATTTTGTGACCATTTGAAAAAAGTGTCCCCATCTTAGACACTTTAATGGTTACTGGCAGTAAACCTGTAAAATCTTAAATGCTCTTTAAGGGGGTGTGAGTTCTTAAGGTTTGATGAGGAACAGGGGGCAGATATCAGGGCCAAGAACCAGCACCCATCGCACATCATGTGCGCACACCCCCCGTCCCCCAATCGCCGGAACCCCCAATGCCGTTGGTCAGGTTCTCCGATGATGCTCCGACGATGGTGCCCCAGATGAAAAAAATACGGTACCAGCACATGCTCGAGCCCAGCATGTGCACCCGCAACCCTCGGTCCGATCTGATCTTATACTAGGAATGAACTTCATATGCTTAGACTGTGAATGAACTTCGTATGCCTAAGTCTACCCACGAAACGAGCGTGCGGGTGCTCAGTCGGCCACAGGGGCAGGATGTGCAAGTCGGGGATCGGTCGGGTCCCCCTTTGCATGCTGTCGATCTTGCTACCGCAACCCTCAGTCCGGTCCAATCTTAGACTGGGAATGAAATTCGTATGCCTAAGCCAACCAATGAAATGAGCGGGTGGGCGGGCACTACGCCGACCAGAGAGGCGAGATGTGCAAGCCATGGTTCGATAGGGTGGTAGGTTTGTTTAGGCACATCTTCTTATTTTTGCCATGCCAATGCCATTTTTATGGCTTGTAAATTCATACAATGGTCCCTTAATCCTTCATGTGAAGCTTCATGGCAAGGCAACTCGTTTTTTATTTTTAACGATTTTTGAAACCTTTTACGGTTCAGGATTTTTTTAAAATTTTTTCGAAAGGAGTTTTGGCCCTAAACTTGGTAGATGTGATCCTTGTATTTTTGTTGGCATGCACAAAAAATTCAGCTAAAAACTCGAAGTGTACAGGATTTTGTGACCATTTGAAAAAAGTGTCCCATTTTAGACACTTTAATGGCTACTGGCAGCAAACCTGTAAAATCTCAAATGCTCTTTAAGGGGGGGTGAGTTCTCGAGATTTGATGAGGGATAGGGGGCCAATATAAAGGCCAAGTACCAGCACCCATCGCACATCATGTGCGTACACCCCCACCCTCGCCCCCCCAATCGCCAGAACCCTCAACGCCACCAATCAGGTTCTCCGGTGATGCTCTGACGATGGTGCCTCGGGTGAAAATAAATGCGGCACCAGCACATGCCCGAGCCCAACATGTGCACCCATAACCCTCAGTCCGGTCTGATCTTACACTGGGAATGAACTCCATATGCTTAGACTGGGAATGAACTCCGTATGCCTCAGTCAACCCACGAAAAAGAGCATACGGGGCGCTCAGTCGGCCAGAGGGGCATGATGCGCAAGCCGGGGATCAACCTAGTCCCCCTCTATGTGCTGCCGATCTTGCTACCGTAACCCTCAGTCTGGTCTGATATTAGATTGGGAATGAACTCCATATGCCAAAGCCAACCAACGAAACGAGCGGACGGGCGGGCACTACGCCAACCAGAAAGGCGAGATGCGCAAGCCATGGATCGATAGTGTGGTAGGTTGGTTTAGGCACATCTTCATATTTCTACCCTGCCAATGCCATTTTTATGGCTTGTAAATTCATACAACGGTCCCTTAAGCCTTCATGTGAAGTTTCATGGCAGAATGACTCGTTTTCTATTTTTCATGATTTTTGAAACTTTTTACGGTTTGTGATTTTTTTAAAATTTTTTCATAAGGAGTTTTGGCCCTAAACTTGGTAGACGTGATCCTTGTATTTTTGTAGGCATGCACAAAAAAATTCAGCTAAAAACTCGAAGTGTACAGGATTTTGTGACCATTTGAAAAAAGTGTCCCCATTTTAGACACTTTAATGGCTACTGGTAGCAAACCTGTAAAATCTCAAATGCTTTTTAAGGGGGTGCGAGTTCTCGAGGTTTGATGAGGGATAGGGGGCCAACATAAGGGCCAAGTACCAGTACCCATCGCACATCTTGTGTGCACAACCTCGGTCCGATCTGATCTTAGACTGGGAATGAACCCCGTAAGCCTAAGCCAACTGACGATACAAGCAGGCGAGCAAGCACTACTCCGGCCAAAGAGGTGGGATGCGCAAGCCCTGGATCGATAGGGTGGTAGGTGGGTTTAGGTACATCTTCATATTTCTACCGTGTCAATGCCATTTTTATGGCTTGTAAATTCATACAACGGTCCCTTAAGCCTTCATGTGAAGTTTCATGGCAAGACCACTCGTTTTCTATTTTTCATGATTTTTGAAACTTTTTATGGTTCGGGATTTTTTTAAAATTTTTTCAGAACAAGTTTTGGCCCCAAACTTGGTAGATGTGATCCTTGTATTTTTTGTTGGCATGCACAAAAAAATTCAGCTAAAAACTCGAAGTGTACAGGATTTTGTGACCATTTGAAAAAAGTGTCCCCATTTCAGACACTTTAATGTCTACTGGCAGCAAACCTATAAAATCTCAAATGCTCTTTAAAGGGGTGTGAGTTCTTGAGGTTTGATGAGGGATAGGGGACCAATATAAGGGCCAAGTAGCAGCACCCATCACACATCATGTGCGCATACCCCCCGCCCCCCAATCGTCGAAACCCCCAATGTCGCCGGTCAGGTTCTTTGGCGATGCTCCGACGATGGTGCCCCGACGAAAAAAAATGTGGCACCAGCACATGTCCGAGCCCAGCATGTGCACCCGTAACCACTCGGTCTGGTCTAATCTTACACTGGGAATGAACTTCGTATGCTTAGACTAGGAATAAACTCCGTATGCCTAAGTCAACCCACGAAATGAGCGCGCGGGTGCTCAGCCGGCCATAGGGGCAGGATAAGCAAGCTGAGGATCGGACGGGTTCCCCTCGGCGTGCTATTGATCTTGCTGCCACAACCCTCGGTCTGGTCTAATCTTAGACTGGGAATGAACTTCGTATGCCTAAGCCAACCGACGAAATGAGCAGGCGGGCGGGCACTACACCGGTCAGAGAGACGGGATGCGTAAGCCGTGGATCGATAGGGTGGTAGGTGGGTTTAGGCACATCTTCATATTTCTGCCATGCCAATGCCATTTTTATGGCTTGTAAATTCATACAATGGTCCCTTAAGCCTTCATGTGAAGTTTCATGGCAAGATGACTCGTTTTCTATTGTTCACGATTTTTGCAACATTTTACGGTTTGAGACTTTTTTAAAATTTTTTTAGAGGGAGTTTTGGCCCCAAACTTGGTAGACGTGATCCTTGTATTTTTGTTGGCATGCACAAAAAAATTCAGCTAAAAACTAGAAGCGTACAAGATTTTGTGAGCATTTGAAAAAAGTGTCCCCATTACAGTCACTTTAATGGCTACTGGCAGCAAACCTGTAAAATCTCAAATGCTCTTTAAGGGGGTGTGTGTTATCGATGTTTGATAAGGGATATGGGGCCAATATAAGGGCCAAGTACCAGCACTCATCGCACATCATGAGCGCACACCCCCCGCCCCTCGAAATCGTCAGAACCCCCAATGCCGTCAGTCAGGTTCTCCGACGATGGTGTTTCGGGTGAAAAAAATGCGGCACCAGCACATGCCCAAGCCCAGCATGTGCTCCCGCAACCCTCGGTCCGGTCCGATCATACACTGGGAATGAACTCCGTATGCCTAAGTCAACCCACGAAACGAGCGTGCGGGCGCTCAGTCGACCAGAGGGGTAGGATGCACAAGCTGAGGATCAGTCGGGTCCCCCTCTGCGTGCTACCGATCTTGCTGCTGCAACCCTCGGTCCGGTCCAATTTTAGACTGGGAATAACTCCATATGCCTACGCCAACCGATGAAACGAGCGGGCCGACGGGCACTACGTCGGCCAGAGAGGTGGGATGCGCAAGCCGTGGATCGATAGGGTGGTAGGTGGGTTTAGGCGCATCTTCATATTTCTGCCATGCCAATGCCATTTTTATGGCTTGTAAATTCATGCAATGGTCCCTTAAGCCTTCATATGAAGTTTCATGGCAAGACGACTCGTTTTCTATTTTTCACGATTTTGGAAACTTTTTACGGTTTGGGATTTTTTTCAAATTTTTTCAGAGGGAGTTTTGGCCCCAAACTTGGTAAACGTGATCCTTGTATTTTTTTTGGCATGCACAAGAAAATTAAGCTAAAAACTTGAAGTATACAGGATTTTGTGACCATTTGAAAAAAGTGTCCCATTTGAAAAAAGTGTCCCATTTCAGACACTTTAATGGCTACTGGCAGCAAACCTGTAAAATCTCAAATGCTCTTTAAGGGGGTGTGAGTTCTCGAGGTTTGATGAGGGATAGGGGGCCAATATAAGGGCAAGTACCAGCACCCATCACACATTGTCGTAATAGTTTTGGGACCGCCAGACGTAAAAGTGATGTTTTAAAATAGAGAAAAATAAATAAAAAGTGGAGTCGCCACCAATCTTTGTTAGGGTGTGATTGGCCAGCCAAAAGTTTATGTTTTTAATAAAACTATAAAATGGATTTAAAGTTCATCAAAAAGATAATTTCGGTCTACAAAAAACCAAGTTGGGTCTAGGAGTCGGTTACGCATGGGAAGGATTAGCACCCCCACAACGCCCATAAATTGGTACCATTTAATTATGCGTTATTTTCAGTGTTAGATAAAAATGATTTTAATTTGAAATTGAACACTAATTCCCTTCACTTGAATAAAATTTTGCTAAAATATTTATTTAGAAATATTGAGAAAATCTTTAAGTTAAAGAATTATCTTAAAATTTTCCAACATCTAGGCAAAATTTAAAATAACTCTTTTTACTTAAGATTTAACACAATAATCCATAAAATAAAATAACAATCTTTATAGAAAATAATTGTTAGTGACTCTCCAACGTCTAGGTAGAGTACCAAGAATTATTTCTTTCGGAATGTTATTTTTATTTTATTTTATAATATCATAATTTTTTTAAAAAGTAGTACAAATAAAAATTAAAGACAGAATAGTACAAATAAATACTAATAATAACATGCTAATGTGTGTATGTCAATGAATGTTATGTAAAATGAAATGTAATTTAAAAGTTGGATTCTTAAGTATAATAAGACCACCCTAACTCTCCAACATCTAGGCAGAGCTTAGGTGCGACTGTTTATATTTAAGCTCCCAATTTACTATTATACTTTTTATTTATTAATCTTATTGTTGATGCAAATTAAGAAATAGTGTGGAAAGACTTAACGAAGTAAAATTTTCTAAATACCCCATCATCTAGGCAGCATTTGGGAACAAATTGCTTCAAATAGAATTTTCTCACTTGACTTTGGATTTTAAGAGGTTTTGAATTTTAGGGATTTTGGATTTTAAGAGGTTTTGAATTTTAGGTTTTGAATTTTAGGACTTTGGATTTTAAGAGGTTTTGAATTTTAGGGATTTTGGATTTTTAGGGGTTTTAAAAACTTAGGATTTTGAAAATTAAAAATTAGTGTTTAAGATTTAAATAAAACGCGAACATCTCTAAAAATCCCTATCATCTAGGCGGACCTTCGGAGCAAGTTCAATTTTTTATAATTTTTCAAAACTAATTAAAAATTTCTTATATGTTTTTTTATGAAAATTTATTCATAATAATTCCAACATCTAGGCAGAATTATCTTTTAGAAAAATATTTTTTATTCCCTCCAACATCTAGGCAGGGAAAATAATAATAATAATAAAAATAAATTTTTTTTGAACATTTTTAATATAATTTTAGCTATTATTAAAACAATTAAACATTTATTCTAACAAATTTAGAAATTTATCATGCATAAATATAAAAATATACTTAAAATAACAAAAATAATAATATAAAAAAAATAGAAAATTAAAAAAAAATTTTTTTTACCTGAATCGGACCGGTCAACGGTCCGGTCAATGTTGGTCTAGATCGATTCTGTGATTCGATAGGTGGTTCAGGCGGTCCAGTGGTTCGAACCGGCTCAGATCGGTTCACTGGACCGATTCAAGGTTGGATGAAGCGGGTTGACGGGTTGGTTTACACGGATCTCGGATCCGGGTCCACGCGTGGATCCTCTTTGGTTAAAATAGTGTCGTTTTGGGTCTTTCCCTAAACGACATCGTTTTGAGTTTTTGCTTTACTATATATAGTTGAAGATTTTTTTTGGTTCATTTGGTTTTTGTTTCAAAAAAAAAGGGAGAAAAGGAGAGAGAGAGAGCTGAGGGAGAGGTCTGGTAGTCCACCGTTCGATCGTCGGGCCACCGCTCCAGCCGCCACCTAGGTTAACACCAGCGGTGGTCGCTGGTGATTGA
>NW_019168015.1:2175136-2199084 GCF_002303985.1 Durio zibethinus | reverse complement strand
TTTTAAAAAAGCTTGTGTTTCATTTGTGAGCTTGCACGCCTCTTTCACTCCCTTCAAGGATTGGAACCTTTTGAATCAACATCGCTATCTACAAAACTATTACATCCATTTGGAAAGAAAATCCTCACCTTTTTCATTTTTGATAGGGATCGCCAAATTCTAAAATAAAATAAAATAAAATTTAAGCCCAGTTTATCTGGCCATTAATGAAATTTTAAGCCCAGTTTATCTGGCCATCAATGAAAATTTAAGCCAGTTTGTCTGGCCATCAATGATATTTAAGCCTAGTTTATCTGGCCATTAATGAAGCTTTAAGCCCAGTTTATCTGGCTCTCAATGAAACTTTAAGCCCAGTTTATCTGGCCATTAATGAAGCTTTAAGCCAGTTCATCTGGCCATCAATGAGGTTTTAAACCTAGTTTATCTGGCTTCAAATGAAGATTTAAGCCCAGTTTAGCTGGCCTTCAATAAATTTAAGCCAAGTTTATTTAGCCCCAAAAGAAGTTTTAGAGTTTCAAAGTTCTATCCATAATAAAATTTCTCGATACATAACCTTTTGAAAGATCTTGCATTTGCATTACTTGTATCATGAGAAAGACATTTAACCTAAAAAAAAAAGAGATATTCAAATTTGCATCGCTTATCTGTGCATCATGAAAGGGATATTTGCATTTGCATCACTTACATCTGTACTACAAGAAAGACATTTGCATTTGCATCACTTGCATTTGCACTTGCACAAGATATTTGCATTCGCACCATAAAAAAAAATTTTCATATTTGCACAACTATGGCATCCGCATCCTAAGAAAAGGTATTTGTAGAAGCATTTACATGAAAAGAACATTGTCATTGTCAAATATAGTTGCATCAAGCATTCGCATCCTTGCATTTGCATTGAAATTTATATTTTTATCAACATTTCCATTAGCATCATTTGATCAAGATGGACATTTGTATCATTGATTGCATTCATTAAATCTGATTGAAAAAAAAAACATTTTCAAAAAAAAATTTCAAATTTTAAAGTTTCATCGCCTCTGATTATGAGGAGCATTTAAAGATTTTGAGATTTGTAAGACCTCCGGGCATAATCTCTAAAAGCCTCTGCGCATGACTTTCAAGATTAAAAGATTTTCAAATTTTACAGTTTCATCGCTTCTGATTATAAGGAGCATTCAAAGATTTTGAGATTTGTAAGACCTCCGGGCATAATTTCGATTTGTGTTGTCCCGATCGATTTTTTATTTCTGACTTGCGATGTTACCCGAGTCAATTCTGTAAGACCTCCGGCATGATTCTGTAAGACCTTCGAGCACGATTTCTAAGACCTCCGGGCATAATTTTGATTCGTGTTATCCCGATCGATTCCTTATCTTTCGACTTACGATTTTATTCCAGTCGATTCTGTAAGACCTCCGGGCATGATTCTATAAGACCTCAGGTATGATTCTTAAGACCTCCGAGCGTAAATTTCGATTCACGGTGTTATCCCGATCGATTCCTTATCTTTTGACTTAACGATGTTATCCCAGTCGATTTTGTAAGACCTTCGGACATAATTTGATTCGCGGTGTTATCCGATCGATTCTTTATCTTTTGACTGCGATGTTATCCCAGTCTATTCTGTAAGACCTCCAGGCATAATTTTGATTCACGTGTGTTATCTCGATCGATTTATTATTTTTTTTAAACTTGCGGTGTCATCCCAATTGTTTTGTTTAAAAAAAAAAATTCACGATCCGTTTTCGGACAAAATCGTTGTCTTTGTCTTTGCCCTATTCCTGATTCTCAGTAATGTGCAAAGAGGGGCAGCTGTTGACATCAATTTTGTCCTCAAAAATAAAAATAATAATATTATACGAAATACAAAAAAATAAATACCAAAAAATAATACAAAAAAAATAGCAAAAAACAAAAAAAAAGAAAAATAATTGAGGATGGCAGTGGTGCCATCCCCGGCACCACTGCCACCAGGCCCACCACCCATCACATACCCTGTTCATCCTACCCTACTACCAAAAATACAAAGAAATAAAGAGGCGGGCTCGTGTTTACATCCCGTGATCGAGCCCCATGCCCTTCCCTCCAAACACATATGGCTGGAGCTCTATAAATAGAGCTCATAGCGAAGCCAAAACGGACAGAGAAGAAGGAGGGGGAGATTCTGTCAAAAAAAACTACAAAAAAAAACAAAAACCACAGTCCTCCCGCAGGGAGGAACCCAGCCGAAGCTACCTACAAAAGCAAGAAAATAGATCAGTCTTGCTTCAAAACAAACAAAAAAAAATTGAAAACAGAAACTTTGAGCCCCGATCTACGCTGATCGGGGCTGTTTTCGACAAAAAGGAGGTCAGATCTTGAAAGAGCGCGTTGAAGAGCACTTCTGGAAGTATTTTGGCATTTTTCGATCACCAGCGACCACCGCGGTGTGACCCAGGCAGCGGCCGGAGCGGTGGCCCGACGACGAACGGTGGACGGCCAGACCTCTCCCCAGCTCTCTCTCTCCTTCTCTCCCTTTTTTTTCTGAAACAAAAACCAAATGAACCAAAAAAAATCTTCAGCTATATATAGTAAAGCAAAAACTCAAAACGACGTCGTTTAGGGAAAGACCCAAAACGACACCGTTTTAACCAAAGAGGATCCGCACGTGGACCCGGATTCGACCCGAGATCCGCGTAAACCGACCGTCAACCCGCTTCATCCAACCTTGAACCGATCCAGTGAACCGGTCTGAGCCGGTCCGAACCACTGGACGCCGAACCACCTATCGAATCGCAGAACCGTCCAGACCAGCACTGACCGGACCGTTGACCGTCCGGTTCAGGTAAAAAAATTTTTTTTAATTTTCTAATTTTTTTATATTATTATTTTTGTTATTTTAAGTATATTTTTATATTTATGCATGATAAATTTCTAAATTTGTTAGAATAAATGTTTAATTGTTTTAATAATAATAAAATTGAAAACAAATAATAGTTAAAAATATATTAAAAATGTTCAAAAAAAATATTTATTATTATTATTATTATTTTCCCTGCCTAGATGTTGGAGGGAATAAAAAATATTTTTCTAAAAGATAATTCCGCCTAGATGTTGGGGAATTATTATGAATAAATTTTCATAAAAAAACACATAAGAAATTTTTAATTAGTTTTGAAAAATTATAAAAAATTGAACTTGCTCCGAAAGTCCGCCTAGATGATGGGGATTTTTAGAGATGTTCGCGTTTTACTTAAATCTTAAACACTAATTTTTAATTTTCAAAATCCTAAGTTTTTAAAACCCCTAAAAATCCAAAATCCCCTAAAATTCAAAACCTCTTAAAATCCAAAGTCCTAAAAATCCTAAAGACAAGTGTGAAAATTCTATTTGAAGCAATTTGTTCTCGAATTCGTTAAGTCTTTTCACACGATTTCTTAATTTGCATCAACAATAAGATTAATAAATAAAAAGTATAATAGTAAATTGGGAGCTTAAATATAAACAGTCGCACCTAAGCTCTGCCTAGATGTTGGAGAGTTAGGGTGGTCTTATTATACTTAAGAATCCAACTTTTAAATTACATTTCATTTTACATAACATTCATTGACATACACACATTAGCATGTTATTATTAGTATTTATTTGTACTATTCTGTCTTTAATTTTTATTTGTACTACTTTTTAAAAAAATTATGATATTATAAAATAAAATAAAAATAACATTCCGAAAGAAATAATTCTTGGTACTCTGCCTAGACGTTGGAGAGTCACTAACAATTATTTTCTATAAAGATTGTTATTTTATTTTATGGATTATTGTGTTAAATCTTAAGTAAAAAGAGTTATTTTAAATTCTGCCTAGATGTTGGAGAATTTTAAGATAATTCTTTAACTTAAAGATTTTCTCAATATTTCTAAATAAATATTTTAGCAAAATTTTATTCAAGTGAAGGGAATTAGTGTTAAATTTCAAATTAAAATCATTTTTATCCAACATCGAAAATAGCGCATAATTAAATGGTACCAATTTATGGGCGTTGTGGGGTTGCTAATCCTGCCCCATGCGTAACTGACTCCCGGACCCAACCTGATTTTTCTTAGATCGAAATTATCTTTTTGATAAACTTTAAATTCGTTTTATAGTTTTATTAAAAAGATAAACTTTTGGGTGGCCAATCACACCCTAACAAAGATTGGTGGCAACTCCACGTTTTATTTATTTTTCTCTATTTTAAAACATCACTTTTACGTCTAGCGGTCCCAAAACCGTTACGACAATATGCGATGGGTGTTGGTACTTGCCCTTATATTGGCCCCTTATCCCTCATCAAACCTCGAGAACTCACACCCCCTTAAAGAGCATTTAAGATTTTACAAGTTTGCTGCCAGTAGCCATTAAAGTGTCTGAAATGGGACACTTTTTTCAAATGGTCACAAAATCCTGTACACTTCGAGTTTTTAGCTGAATTTTTTTGTGCATGCCAAAAAAATACAAGGATCACGTCTACCAAGTTTGGGGCCAAAACTCCTTCTGAAAAAATTTTAAAAAAATCTCGAACCGTAAAAAGTTTCAAAAATTGTGAAAAATAGAAAACGAGTCGTCTTGCCATGAAACTTCACATGAAGGCGTAGTGCCCACCCGTCCACTCGTTTCGTCGGTTGGCTTAGGCATACGGAGTTCATTCCTAGTCTAAGATCAGACTGGACCGAGGGTTGCGATAGCAAGATCGACAGCATGCAGAAGGGGACCCGATCGATCCTCGACTTACGCATCCTGCCTCTCTGGCCAGTTGAGCGCTCGCACGCTCGTTTCACGGGTTGACTTAGGCATACAGACTTCATTTCGAGTCTAAGCATATGGAGTTCATTCCCAGTGTAAGATCGGACCGAACCAAGGGTTGTGGGTGCACATGCTGGGGACGGGCATGTGCTGGTGCCGCATTTGTTTTTGCCCAGGGCACCATCGCCGGAGAACCTGACCGACGACATTGGGGGTTCCGACGATTGGGGGGGCGGGGGGGTGTGTGCACAAGATGTGCAATGGGTGCTGGTACTTGGCCCTTATATTGGCCCGCTATCCCTCATCAAACCTGGAGAACTCACACCCCCTTAAAGAGCATTTGAGATTTTACAGGTTTGCTGCCAGTAGCCATTACAGTGTCTGGAATGGGGACACTTTTTTCAAATGGTCACAAAATCCTGTACACTTCGAGTTTTTAGTTGAAATTTTTTATGCATGCCAATAAAAATAGAAGGATACGTCTACCAAATTTGGGGCTAAAAATCCTTCTGAAAAAATTTTAAAAAAATTCCGAACCGTAAAAAGTTTCAAAAATCATGAAAAATAGAAAACGAGTCGTCTTGCCATGATACTTCACATTAAGGCTTAAGGGACCATTGTATGAATTTACAAGCCATAAAAATGGCATTGGCATGGCAAAAATATGAAATGTGCCTAAACCCACCTACCACCCTATCGATCCACAGCTTGCGCATCCCACCTCTCTGGCCGGCGCAGTGCCCGTCCGTCGGCTCATTTCGTTGGTTGGCTTAGGCATACGGAGTTCATTCTCAGTGTAAGATCAGATCAGACCGAGGGTTGTGGTAGCAAGATCGGCAGCACGCAGAGGGGGACCCGACCGATCCCCGACTTGCACATCCTGGCCCTCTAGCCGGCTGAGCGCCCGCACGCTTGTTTCGTGGGTTGACTTAGGCATTCGGAGTTCATTCCCAGTCTAAGCATACGGAGTTCATTCCTAGTGTAAGATCGGACCGGACTGAGGCTTGTGGGTGCACATGCTGGGCTCGGGCATGTGGTGGTGCCGCATTTTTTTTTGCCTGAGGCGCCATCGTCGGAGCATCACTGGAGAACCTGATCAATGGCATTAGGGGTTCCGACAATTGGGGGGGCAGAGGGGGGTGTGCGCACATGATGTACGATGGGTGCTGGTACTTGGCCCTTATATTGGCCCCCTATCCCTCATCAAACATCGAGAACTCACCCCCTTAAAGAGCATTTGAGATTTTACAGGTTTGCTGCCAGTAGCCATTAAAGTGTCTAAAATGGGGACACTTTTTTCAAATGGTCACAAAATCCTTTACACTTTGAGATTTTAGCTTAATTTTTTTGTGCATGCCAACAAAAATACAAGGATCACGTCTGCCAAGTTTAGGGCCAAGACTCCTTTTGAAAAAATTTTAAAAAAATCTCGAACTGTAAAATGTTTCAAAAATCATGGAAAATAGAAAATGAGTCATCTTGCCATTAAAACTTCACATGAAGGATTAAGGGACCATTGTATGAATTTACAAACCATAAAAATTGCATTGGCATGGCAGAAATATGAAGATGTGCCTAAACCCACCTACCACCCTATCGATCCACAGCTTGTGCATCCCTTCTCTCTGGCCGGCGCAGTGCCCGCCCGCCCGCTTGTTTCATCGGTTGGCTTAGGCATACGGACTTGATTCCCAGTCTAAGATTGGACTGGATCGAGGGTTGCAGCAGGATCGGCAGCATGCAGGGGGTGACCCGGTCGATCCCCGGCTTACACATCCTGCCCCTTTGGCTAGATGAGGGCCCGCACACTCGTTTCGTGGGTTGACTTAGGCACACAGAGTTCATTCCCAGTCTAAGCATACGGAGTTCATTCCAAGTGTAAGAACGGATTGGACTGAGGGTTGCAGGTGCACATGATGGGCTCGGGCATGCGCTGGTGCCACATTTTTCTTCGCTTGGGGCACGATCGCCGAAGAACCTAACCGACGGCATTTGGGTTCTGGCGATTGGGGGGCGTGCGCACATGATGTGCAATGGGTGCTTCTACTTGGCCCTTATATTGGCCCTCTATCCCTCATCAAACCTCGAGAACTCACACCCCCTTAAAGAGCATTTGAGATTTTACAGGTTTGCTTCCAGCAGCCATTAAAGTGTTTGAAATTGGCACACTTTTTTCAAATTTTAACAAAATCCTGTACACTTCGAGTTTTTAGCTTAATTTTTTTGTGCATGCCAAAAAAAATAAAAGGATCACGTCTACCAAGTTTGGGGCCAAAACTCCTTTTGAAAAAATTTTTAAAAAATCTTGAAACGTAAAAAGTTTAAAAAATCATGAAAAATAGAAAACGAGTTGTCTTGCCATGAAACTTCACATGAAGACCTAAAGGACCATTATTTGGATTTACAAGTCATAAAAATGGCATTGGCATAACAAAAATATGAAGATGTGCCTAAACCCACCTACCACCCTATCGATCCACGGCTTGCGCATCCCTCTTTGGCCGACGTAGTGCCCGCTCGCCCGCTCATTTCGTTAGTTGACTTAGGCATATGGAGTTGATTCCTAGTTTAAGATCAGACTGGATCGAGGGTTACAGCAGTAGGATTGGCAGCACGTAGGGGGGGACCCGGTCGATCCTCGTCTTGCCCATCCTGCCCCTTTGGCCGGCTGAGCGCCCGCAAGCTCGTTCCATGGGTTGACTTAGGCACATTGAGTTCATTCCCAGTCTAAGTATACGAAGTTCATTCCCAGCATAAGATCGGACCAGACCGAGGGTTACGGGTGCATATGCTGGGCTCGGGCATGCGCTAGTGCCACATTTTTTTTTGCCCAGGGCACCATCACCGAAGAACTTGACCGGCAGCATTGGGGTTCCGACGAGTGGGGGGCGTGGGGGGTGTGCGCACATGATGTGCGGTGGGTTCTGGTACTTGGCCCTTATATTGTCCCCCTATCCCTCATCAAACTTTGAGAACTCACACCCCCTTAAACATCATTCGAGATTTTACAGGTTTGCTGCCAGTAGCCATTAAGGTGTCTGAAATGCGGACACTTTATTCAAATGGTCACAAAATCCTGTACACTTCGAGTTTTTAGCTGAATTTTTTTGTGCATGCCAAAAAAAATACAAGGATCACATCTGCCAGGTTTGGGGCCAAAAATCCTTCTGAAAAAATTTTAAAAAAATCCTGAACCGTAAAAAGTTTTAAAAATCGTGAAAAGTAGAAAACGAGTCATCTTGCCATGAAACTTCACATGAAGGCTTAATGGACCATTGTATGAAATTACAAGCCATAAAAATGGCATTGGCATGACAAAAATAAGAAGATGTGCCTAAACCCACCTACCAGCCTATCGATCCATGGCTTGCGCATCCCGCCTCTCTGGCTGGCGTAGTGCCCACCTGCCCGCTCGTTTCATCGGTTGGCTTAGGCATACAGAGTTGATTCCTAGTCTAAGATCAGATTGAACTAAGGGTTGTGGCAGTAGGATCAACAGCACATAGGAGGGGACCCGACTGATCCCCGGCTTGCCCATCCTGCCCCTCTGGTCGACTGAGCGCCCGCACGCTCGTTTTGTGGGTTGACTTAGGCATACGAAGTTCATTCCAAGTCTAAGCATATGGAGTTCATTCCCAGTGTAAGATTGGACCAGACCGAGGGTTGCGGATGCACATGCTGGGCTTGAGCATGTGCTGGTGTCGCATTTTTTTTCGCCCGGGGCACCATCATCGGAGCATCATCGGAGAACCTGACCGACAGCATTGGGGTTCCCGCGATTGGGGGGGCGGGGGGGTGTGCGCATATGATGTGTGATGGGTGCTGGTTCTTGGCTCTTATATTGGCCCCCTATCCCTCATCAAACCTCGAGAACTCACACCTCCTTAAAGAGCATTTGAGATTTTACAAGTTTGCTGCCAGTAGCCATTAAAGTGTTTGAAATGGGGACACTTTTTTCAAATGGTCACAAAATCCTGTACACTTCAAGTTTTTAGCTGAATTTTTTTGTGCATGCCAAAAAAAATACAAGGATCACATCTACCACGTTTGGGGCCAGAACTCCTTCTGAAAAATTTTAAAAAAATCCCGAACCATAAAAAGTTTCTAAAATTATGAAAAATAGAAAACGAGTCGTCTTGCGATGAAACTTCACATTAAGGCTTCAGGGAGCATTGTATGAATTTACAAGCCATAAAAATGGCATTGGCATGGAAAAAATATGAAGATGTGCCTAAACCCACCTACAACCCTATCGATCCACGGCTTGCGCATCCCGCCTCTCTGGTCGGCGTAGTGCCCGCCCGCCCGCTCGTTTCATCGGTTGGCTTAGGCATACAGAGTTTATTCCCAGTCTAAATCTGATCGAACTGATGGTTGCGGCGGTAGGATCGGTAACACACAGAGGGGGACCCAGTCAATCCCCGACTTGCGCATCCTGCCCCTCTGGCCGGTTGAGCGCTCGCACGTTCATTTCATGCGTTGACTTAGGCATAGGGAGTTCATTCCCAGTCTAAGCATACGGAGTTCATTCCAGTGTAAGATCGGATCGGACTGAGGGTTGTGGGTGCACATGCTGGGCTCGGGCATGTGCTGGTGCCGCATTTGTTTTTGCCTGGGGCACCATCACCGGAGCATCTTCAGAGAACCTGACTGGCGGCATTGGGGTTCCAGCGATTGGGGGGCAGGGGGTGGTGTGCGCACATGATGTGTGATGGGTGCTGGTACTGGCCCTTATATTGGGCCCCTATCCCTCATCAAACCTCGAGAACTCACACCCCCTTAAAGAGCATTTGAGATTTTACAAGTTTGCTGCCAATAGCCAATAAAGTGTCTGAAATGGGGACACTTTTTTCAAATGGTCACAAAATCCTGTACACTTCGAGTTTTTAGCTGAATTTTTTTCTACATGCCAAAAAAAATATAAGAATCACGTCTACCAAGTTTGGGGCCAAAACTCCTTCTGAAAAAAGTTTAAACAGATCCCTAATCGTAAAAAGTTTCAAAAATCATGAAAAATAGAAAACGAGTCGTCTTGCCATGAAACTTCACATGAAGGCTTAAGGGACTATTGTATGAATTTACAAGCCATAAAAATGGCATTGGCATGGCAGAAAATGAAGATGTGCCTAAACCCACCTACCACCCTATCGATCCACGGCTTGCACATCCCGCCTCTCTGGCCGGCGTAGTGCCCGCCCGCCCGCTCGTTTCATCAGTTGGCTTAGGCATACGGAGTTTATTCCCAGTCTAAGATCGGATCGGATCGAGGGTTGCGGTGGCAGGATCGGCAGCACGCAGGGGGGGACCCGATCAATCCTCGGCTTGCGCATCCTGCCCCTCTGGCCGGCTGAGACTTAGGCATATAGAGTTCATTACTAGTCTAAGCATACGGAGTTCATTCCCAGTGTAAGATCAGACCGGACCGAGGGTTACAGGTGCACATGCCGGGCTTGGGCATGTGCTGGTGCCGCATTTTTATTTCGCCCGTGGCACCATCGCCGGAGCATCGCCGGAGAACCTGACCAACGGTATTGGGGTTCCGGCGATTGGGGAGGCGGGGGGGGTGTGTGCACATGATGTGTGATGGGTTCTGGTACTTGGCCCTTATATTTGCCCCCTATCCCTCATCAAACCTCGAGAACTCACACCCCCTTAAAGAGCATTTGAGATTTTACAGGTTTACTGCCAGTAGCCATTAAAGTGTCTGAAATGGGGACAGTTTTTTGAAATGGACTCAAAATCCTGTACACTTCGAGTTTTTAGCTGATTTTTTTTGTGCATGCCAAAAAAAATAAAAGAATCATGTGTACCAAGTTTGGGAACAAAATTCCTTCTGAAAAAATTTTAAAAAAATCTTGAACTGTAAAAAGTTTTGAAAATCGTGAAAAATAGAAAACGAGTCGTCTTGCCATGAAACTTCACATGAAGGCTTAAGGGACCATTATATGAATTTACAAGCCATAAAAATGGCATTGGTACTGCAAAAATATGAAGATGTGCCTAAACCCACCTACCACCCTATCGATCTACGGCTTGCGCATCCCGCCTCTCTGGCCGGTGTAGTGCCCGCCCGTCCGCTCGTTTTGTCGATTGGCTTAGGCATACAGAGTTCATTCCTAGTCTAAGATCAGACCGAACCAAGGGTTGCAGTAGCAAGATTGACAGCATGCATGTGGGGACTTGATCGGTCTCGGCTTGTGCATCTTGCCTCTCTGGCCGGTTGAACGCCCGCACGCTCGTTTCGTGGGTTGACTTAGGCATACGAAGTTTATTCCCAATCTAAGCATACAGAGTTCATTCCTAGTGTAAGATTAGACCGGATTGAGGGTTATGGCAGCAGGATCAACAGCACACAGGGGGGACCCGATCGATCCCGGCTTGTGCATCCAGCCCCTCTGGCCGGCTAAGCACCTACGCGCTCATTTTATGGGTTGACTTAGGCATACGGAGTTCATTCCCAGTCTAAGCATATGGAGTTCATTCCCAGTGTAAGATCAGATCGAACCGAGGGTTGTGGGTGCACATGCTGGGCTCGAGCATGTGCTGGTGCCATATTTTTTTCCCTCGGGGCACCATCATCAGAGCATCGCCGAAGAACCTGACCGGCGGCATTGGGGTTCCGATGATTGGGGGGCAAGGGGGTGGTGTGCACACATGGTGTGCGATGGGTGCTGGTACTTGGCCCTTATATTGGCCCCCTATCCCTTATCAAACCTTGAGAATTGACACCCCCTTAGAGAGCATTTGAGATTTTACAGGTTTGCTGCCAGTAGCCAATAAAATGTCTGAAATGGGGACACTTTTTTCAAATGGTCACAGAATCCTGTACACTTCGAGTTTTTAGCTGAATTTTTTTTTGCATGCCAAAAAAAATACAAGGATCACGTCTACCTTTGGGGCTAAAACTCCTTCTGAAAAAATTTTAAAAAAATCCCGAACCGTAAAAAGTTTTAAAAATTGTGACAAATAGAAAACGAGTCGTCTTGCCATGAAACTTCACATGAAGGCTTAAGGGACTATTGTATGAATTTACAAGCCATAAAAATGGAATTGGCATGGCAGAAATATGAAGATGTGCCTAAACCCACCTACCACCCTATCGATCCACGGCTTGCGCATCCCGCCTCTCTAGCCGGTATAGTGCTCGCCCGCCCAATCGTTTCGTCGGTTGGCTTAGGCTTACGAAGTTCATTCCGGGTCTAAGATCAGACTGAACCAAGGGTTGTGGCAGCAGGATCAGTAGCACATAGGGGGGGCCCCGATCGATCCCTGGCTTGCGCATCCTACCCCTCTGGCCGGCTGAGCGCCCGTACGTTCGTTTCATGGGTTGACTTAGGCATACATTGTTCATTCTGAGTCTAAGTATACGGAGTTCATTCCCAGTGTAAGATCGGATCGGATCGAGGGTTACGGGTGCACATGCTGGGCTCGGGCATGTGTTGGTGCCGCATTTTTTTTCACTCGGGGCACCATCGCCGGAGCATCATCGGAGAACCTGACCGACGACATTAGGGTTCCGGCAATTGGGGGACAGGGGGGTGTGTGCACATGATGTGCGATGGGTGCTGGTACTTGGCCCTTATATTGGCCCCCTATCCCTCATCAAACCTCGAGAACTCACACCCCCTTAAAAAGCATTTCAGATTTTACAGGTTTGCTGCCAGTAGCCATTAAATGTCTCAAATGAGGACACTTTTTTCAAATGGTCACAAAATCTTGATACACTTCGAGTTTTTAGCTGAATTTTTTTGTGCATGCCAACAAAATACAAGGATCATGTCTACCAAGTTTGGGGCCAAAACTCCTCTGAAAAAAATTTTAAAAAAAATCCGAACCGTAAAAAGTTTTCAAAAATCCGTGAAAAATAGAAAACGAGTCGTCTTGCCATGAAACTTCAACATGAAGGCTTTAAGGGACATTCATATGAATTTACAAGCCATAAAAATGGCATTGGCATGGCAGAAATATGAAGATGTGCCTAAACGCCACCTACCACCCTATCGATCCACGGCTTACCGCATCCCACCTCTCTGGCCGACGTAGCTGCCCACCGCCGTCGTTTCAGCGGTTGGCTTTAGGCATACGGAGTTTCATTCCCAGGGTCTAAGATCAAGGCAGATGAAGGGTTTGCGGCATGCAAGGATCAGGTAGCACAACAGGGGGGACCCGGCTCGATCCCCAGCTGTGCATCCTGTTCCCCCTCTGGTCGACTAAGCGCCCGTACGCTCAGTTCGTGGGTTGACTTAGGCATACGGAGTTCATTCCCAGCCTAAGCATATGGAGTTCATTCCCAGTGTAAGATCAGACCGGATCGAGGGTTGTGGCTGTAGAAGTTGGGCTCAGGCATGTGCTGGTGCCGCATTTTTCTTCACCCAGGGCACCATTACTGGAGTATCGTCGGAGAACATGATCGGCGGCATTAGGGTTCTGACGATTGGGGGGCGGGGAGGGTGCGCACATGATGTGCGATGGGTGCTGGAACTTGACCTTTATATTGGCCCCCTATCCCTCATCAGACCTCAAGAACTCACACCCCCTTAAAGAGCATTTGAGATTTTACAAGTTTGTTGCCAGTAGCCATTAAAGTGTCTGAAATGAGGACACTTTTTTCAAATGGACACAAAATCCTGTACACTTCGATTTTTTAGCTGAATTTTTTTGTGCATGCCAACAAAAATACAAGGATCATGTCTAAGAAGTTTGGGGCCAAAACTCCTTTTGAAAAAATTTTAAAAAATTCTTGAACCGTAAAAAGTTTCAAAAATCGTGAAAAATAGAAAACGTGTTGTCTTGCCATGAAACTTCACATGAAGGCTTAAGGGATCGTTGTAGGAATTTTCAAGCCATAAAAATGGCATTGGCATAGCAGAAATATGAAGATGTGCCTAAACCCACCTACCACCGTATCGATCCATAGCTTGCGCATCCCGCCTCTCTAGCCGACGTAGTGCCCGCCCGCTCGCTCGTTTCGTTAGTTGGCTTAGGCATACGGAGTTCATTCCTAGTCTAAGATCAGATCGAACCGAAGGTGGTGGTAGTTGGATCGGTAGCATGCAGGGGGGACCTGACCGATCCCCGGCTTGTGCGTCCTGCCCCTCTGGCCAGCTGAGCGCCTGTACGCTCATTTCGTGGGTTGACTTAGGCATATGAAGTTCATTCCTAGTCTAAGCATACGGAGTTCATTCCCAGTGTAAGATCAGACCAGACCTAAGGTTATGGGTGCACATGCTGGGCTCGAGCATGCGCTGGTGCCGTATTTTTTTTTTGCCTGGGGTACCATCGTTGGAGCATCACCGGAGAACCTGATCGACGGCATTAGGGTTTCGACGATTGGGGGGACGGGGGGGTGCGCACATGATGTGCATTGGGTGTTGGTACTTGGCCCTTATATTGGCCCCCTATCCCTCATCAAACCTCGAGAACTCACATCCCTTAAAGAGCATTTGAGATTTTACAGGTTTGCTGGCCAGTAGCCATTAAAGTGTTCTGAATTGGGACACTTTTTTCAAATGGTCACCTAAATCGATACCACGTCGCAGTTTTTAGCTAAATTTTTTGTGGCATACCCAACAAAAACTCAAGGATTCACGTCTACAAGTTTGGTGGGCCAAAACTCTTTCCGAAAAAATTAAAAAAAAATCAACCCGTAAAAGGTTTGCTAAAAATCATTGAAAAATAGAAAACGAGTCGTCTTGGCCATGAATACTTCACAATAAAGGCTTAAGGGACCATTGTATTGAAATTTCAGCCATAAAATGGCATTGGCATGATAGAATATGAGATGTGCTAACCCACTACCATATTCGATCCACGATTGCGATCTCCGCTCTCTGGCCGACGTAGTCCACCGCCCGGCTCGTTGTTTCGTCGTTGGCTTAGGCATTACGGAGTTCATTCCAGTTAAGTTGGATCAGACCAAGGGTTCGGTAGCAGGAGTAGCAGCATCAAGGGGGGGACCCGACGCGATCCCGCTTGTGGAATCACCTCCTCTGCCTGACTGAGCGACCGCACGCTCGTTTGTGGGTTGACTTAGGCATACGAGTTCATTCCCAGTCTAAGCATACGGAGTTCATTTCCAGTGTAAGATCGGATCGGACGAAGGTTACGGTGCACATGCTGGGCTCGGCATGTAGCTGTGTGCGAATTTTTTTTCACCCGGGACACCATCGTCGGAGCATCGTCGGAGAACCTGATCGACGACATTAGGGTTCAGCCGATTGGGGGGCGGGGGGTGTGTGCACATGATGTGCGATGGGTGCTGGTACTTGGCCCTTATATTGGCCCCCTATCCCTCATCAAACCTCGAGAACTCACCCCCTTAAAGAGCATTTGAGATTTTATAGGTTTGCTGCCAGTAGCCATTAAAGTGTCTCAAATGGAGACACTTTTTTTAAATGGTCACCCTATCAATCCACTTCGAGCTTTTAGTTGAATTTTTTTATGCATGCCAACAAAATACAAGGATCATGTCTACCAAGTTTGGGGCCAAAACTCCTTCTAAAAAAATTTTAAAAAAATCTTGAACCGTAAAAAGTTTCAAAAATCGTGAAAAATAGAAAACGAGTCATCTTGCCATAAAACTTCACATGAAGGCTTAACGGGACCATTGTATGAATTTACAAGCCATAAAAATGGCATTGGAATGGCATAAATAAGAAGATGTGCCTAAACCCACCTACCACCCTATCGATCCACGGCTTGCACATCCCACCTCTCTGGCCGGCATAGTTGATGTGCGATGGGTGCTGGTACTTGGCCCTTATATTGGCCCCCTATCCCTCATCAAACCTCAAGAACTCACACCTTCTTAAAGAGCATTTGAGATTTTACAGGTTTGCTGCCAATAGCCATTAAAGTGTCTAAAATGGGGAGACTTTTTTCAAATGGTCACAAATCATGTACACTTTGAGTTTTTAGCTGAATTTTTTTATGCATGCCAACAAAAACAAAAGGATCACGTCTACCAAGTGTGGGGCCAAAACTCCTTCTGAAAAAAATTTGAAAAAATCTGGAACCGTAAAAAGTTTCAAAAATCATGAAAAATAGAAAATGAGTCGTCTTGCCATGAAACTTCACATGAAGGCTTAAGGGACCATTGTATGAATTTACAAGCCATAAAAATGGCATTGGCATGGAAAAAATATGAAGATGTGCCTAAACCTACCTACCACCCTATCGATCCACAGCTTGCGCATCCCGTCTCTCTGGCCGGTGTAGTGCCCGCCCGCCTGCTCGTTTGGCTTAGGCATATGGATTTCATTCCTAGTCTAAGATCGGATCGAATCGATGGTTGTCGCAGCAGGATCGACAGCACGTCGGGGGGACCCGATCGATCCCCGACTTGCGCATCTTGCCCCTCTAGCCGGCTGAGCGCCCGCACGCTCGTTTCATGTGTTGACTTAGGCATACGGAGTTCATTCCCAGTCTAAGTATACGGAGTTCATTCCTAGTGTAAGATCAGACCAGACCAAGGGTTGCGCGTGCACATGCTGGGCTCGGGCATGTGCTCTGTCGTATTTTTTTTGCCCGAGGCAGCATCGTCTGAGCATCGTTGGAGAACCTGACCGGCGGTATTGGGGTTCCGACGATTGAGGGGTGGGGGGTGTGCGCACATGATGTGTGATGGGTGCTGGTACTTGGCCCTTATATTCACCCCTTATCTCTCATCAAACCTTGAGAACTCACACCCCCTTAAAGAGCATTTGAGATTTTACAGGTTTGCTGCCAGTAGCCATTAAAGTGTCTGAAATGGGGACACTTTTTTCAAATGGTGACAAAATCCTGTACACTTCAAGTTTTTAGCTGAATTTTTTTATGCATGCCAACAAAAATACAAGGATCACGTCTACTTTGGGGCCAAAACTCCTTTTGAAAAAATTTTAAAAAATCTCGAACCGTAAAAATTTTGAAAATCGTGAAAAATAGAAAACGAGTCGTCTTGCCATGAAACTTAACATGAAGGCTTAAGGGACCATTGTATGAATTTACAATCCATAAAAATGGCATTGGCACGGCAGAAATATGAAGATGTGCCTAAAGCCACTTACCACCCTATCGATCCACGGCTTGCGCATCTTACCTCTCTGGCTGGCGTAGTGCCCGACCGTACGCTCGTCTTGTCGGTTGGCTTAGGCATACAGAGTTCATTCCAAGTCTAAGATCGGATCAGACCAAGGGTTGCGCAGCAAGATCAGCAGCACGTAAGGGGGGGCCCGATCGATCCCCAGCTTGCGCATCCTGCCCCTCTGGTCGGCTGAGCACCCGCACGTTCGTTTCATGGGTTGACATAAGCATATGGAGTTCATTCCCAGTCTAAGCATACGGAGTTCAATCCCAGTGTAAGATCGGATCATATCAAGGGTTACAGGTGCACATGCTGGGCTCGGGCATGTGCTGGTGCTGTATTTTTTTTTCACCCGGGGCACCATCGCCGGAGCATCATCGGAGAACCTGACCAGCGGCATTGGGGTCCGACAATTGGGGGACGGGGGGGTGTGCGCACATGATGTGCGATGGGTGCTAGTACTTGGCCCTTATATTGGCCCCCTATCCCTCATCAAACCTCGAGAACTGACACCGTCTTAAAAAGCATTTGAGATTTTACAGGTTTGCTGCCAGTAGCCATTAAAGTGTCTCAAATAGAGACACTGTTTTCAAATGGTCACCCTATCGATCCACTTCGAGTTTTTAGCTAAATTTTTTTGTGCATGCCAACAAAAATACAAGGATACATCTACCAAGTTTGGGGCCGAAACTCCTTCTGAAAAAATTTTTAAAAAATCCTGAACCATAAAAAATTTCAAAAATTATGAAAAATAGAAAACGAGTCGTCTTGCCATAAAACATCACATGAAGGCTTAAGGGACCATTGTATGAATTTATAAGCCATAAAAATGGTATTGGCGTGGCAGAAATATGAAGATGTACGTAAACCACATACCACCCTATCGATCCACGGCTTACACATCCCGTCTCTCTGGCCAACGTAGTGCCCGCTCGCCCGCTCGTTTCATCGGTTGGCTTAGGCATACGGAGTTCATTCCCAGTTTAAGATCGGACCAGACCGAGGGTTACGGTATTAGGATCGATAGCACGCAGGTGTCATGGGCTCCGACCTTAGACTTAGAATCCGTGCGGCCTTAGGCTTGGAATCTCCTCCTTTGTGCCTAAGTTAGCCTAAAACACAAGCGTGCAGGCACTAGAACAATGGGAAGGGCTGATTATGCAAGTTAAAGAGAAACAGGATAAGAAGACAGAATTCTAGAAATGCTCTTGTATTCACTAAAATAGAAGTGTTTGATGGTGTACAAATAAGGGTGGAGCAGCCCTCTATTTATAGTTGAGGCTCTAGCTACAACTTAATGGCATATCCCTTGAATAAAGGCTAAAATCATGGGATTACAATCAATCCGGATGCTAACTCCTAATTGTTAGGGTCAACCAAATCTGCCAAGATGCTCCTGCCTGTTTCCAGAAGCTTCCCTTGTTTGTCCAGCACCTTGGACCTTTTTGGATGTGGTGCGGGCAGCTTGTATGCCAGGCCTTGGTCTCACGGGCTGGCCTGCAAGTCGGGCGAGCATTCTGAGCTCGTTTGCTAGGCTTTGCACGCAGATACCCACCAGCACGCCTGGTCTGTGGGCCTTAACCTCTGGCTCATCTGCTGGTCTGCCTGATGTGCCTGGTGTGTCTGCCCAGGGTGTGACATTCTCCCCTACCTGATTGTGCAACACCCTCATTACGTCTTCTACATGGTACTACCTAATCTGGTCCTCGAACTACCATAAGTCCTTTGCTGGTTCCTAAGGAGCCTCACTATCTGGAAGTCCCTTCCAGTGCACCAAGTACTCTTGTCTTGGTTGATAGTTCTTCCGTCTCACCTCTCGGTCAGCTATTATGTTGTGGACCTCCTTCTCATATAAGGACCTTGCTCCCAATGGCACACGCTTTGACTCTGCCCATCTTAGATCTCCCTCATCCTTATGGAACGGCTTGAGCATGCTCACATGGAACACCGGGTGTACCCTCAGCTTGGGTGGCATATCCAACTTGTAGGCAACCTTGCCTACCCTCTTGACCATTCGAAAAGGTCCCTCATACCTCTGGACTAGGCCTTTGTGTAGCCCTCTGTGGTGCACAATGGGATGCAGCTTTACCAACACCAAGTCTCCAACCTGAAACTGCACGTCCCGCCTATTCTGGTCTGCTCACTTTTTTGACCTCTTGCCCGCCTTGTGTAAACAAACTCTGGCCAAGTCAGTTTCCTCCTACCATGCCTTAGCAAACTTGTATGCTGCTGGATTTAGCCCTGTATAACCTGCAGCAATCGAACTGGGTGTTACTGGTTGTTGCCCTGTCACAACCTCAAATGGGCTCTGGTTCGTTGCCTTGCTCTTTTACAAGTTGTAGGAAAGCTATGCAATATCTAGCAGGTTTGGCCAGTCCCTTTGTGTGGCACTCATATAGTGCCTGAGGTAGACCTCTAATAGTCCATTCGCTCATTCTATCTGCCCATCGGTCTGCGGATGCATGCTAGTGGAAAAGTTCAAGTCTAACCCCAACAGCTTGAACAACTCAGTCCAGAACCTGCCCATGAACCGCCCGTCCCGATCACTAAAAATGGTCTTCAACACTCCCTAGTACTTAACCATGTTTTTCAGGAACAATCGAGCTACCTCCTCGGCTGGGCACTCCTTGGTTGCTGGAATGAAAATTCCATACTTGGAAAACCTGTCCACCACTACCATGATGCTTCCAAACCCTTCTGTCTTGGGTGGACTGACTATAAAGTCTAGAGAAACACTCTTCCATGGTCGCTCTGGCACTAGCAATGGCTCCAAGAGACGGCCTGGTTTCTTGAGCTCCACCTTGTCCTGTTGGCACACAGGACAAGTCTTCACATAGGCTTCCACATCGTCCCTCATGTGTGGCCAGTAGTACCGATCCTCGATCAATGCCAAGGTGCGGCTCACTCCGGGTGTCCAGCCCACCTTGAATCATGACATTCTTACAAAACTTCCTTGTAGAGCTTCCCATGCTGTGGCACAAATAGTCTACTACCTCTGGTGTACAACAAACCATCTTGCAACCAAAATCGCCTAGTCTTACCTTGCTGGGCGTACTCCATCAAAGCCTTGGCTGTAGGATCATGCGCAAGTCCCTCCTTGATGCGCGGCACCAGTGACCCCTCTTGTTGGCTAATGGCAGCAAGGTTAGCCTTCCTACTCAAGGCGTCTGCCACTAGGTTCGCTCATCCTGGCTTGTACTCCATCCGAAAATCAAATTCTGCAAGAAAATCTTACCATCTCACTTGCTTGGGGGACAACTTCTTCTGCGTCTGGAAGTAGCTAGTCGCCACATTGTCCGTCCTCACCATGAACCTCGACGCTAATAGGTAATGGCACCAAGTGCGCAAGCAGTGCACCACTGTAGTCATCTCCTTCTCTTGGACCGTGTACTTGCATTCAGTCTCATTTAGCTTCCTACTCTTGAACAATACTGGACGTCCCTCCTGTATCAACACGCCCCCTATGGCAAAGTTTGATGTATCTGTATGCACTTCATACGACTTGGCATGGTCGGGCAAGGCCAAGATTGGCTCCTCGGTCATAGCCCGCTTCAACCTGTCAAAAGCTTCCTGGCACCCTATGCTCCACTCCCATGCTCTCTCTTTCTTGAGCAAGTCAGTCAATGGCGTGGCTATTGCTGAGTGACCTTTGATGAAGCGCCTGTAGTAGTTAACCAGCCCAAGGAATGATCTCAACTCAGTGACCTTGGCTGGCGGTTGCCACTCCAGGATGGCGTGTATCTTACCTTCATCCTTGTGTATCCTATCACCTCCCACTATGTGGCCTAGGAACGGGATCTCCTGCTGGGCGAATGAGCACTTCTCTCTCTTGACAAATAGCTTGTGTGCCCATAACACCTCGAACACTTGTCTCAAGTGGTCTACATGCTCTCCCAAAGTCTGGCTATAGATCACAATGTCATCCAAAAAAACCACATCAAATTGATCAAGGAATGACTGAAGTACCTTGTTCATAAGGGTGCAAAATGTTGCTGGGGCATTCATGAGTCTGAAAGGCATCACCAAGAACTCATACGAACCATACCGAGTGACACATGCTGCCTTTAGCTCATCTCCGTCTGTGATCCTGACTTGATAGTAGCTTGACCTCAAATCCAGCTTGGTGAACCACCTTACGCTCCCAAGTTGATCGAACAAGTCCGCAATGAGTGGGATGGGGTACTTGTTCTTGATGGTCAGCTTGTTCAAGGCCTAGTAGTCTATGCACAGCTGTAACGACCCATCATGCTTGCGCTGGAATAGAACCAGTGCACCATAGGGTGCCTTCGATGGCCTGATCAAGCCAACATCAACTAACTCCTTGAGCTGCTTCCTTAACTCCTCCAACTCTGGTAGAGACATTCGGTAAGGGGCTCTGACTGGTGGCTTGGCCTCGAACACCAGCTCGATCTTGTGGTCCATTTCCTCTTAGGTGGTAGCTTGCTAGGCAACTTTGCGGGCATCACATCACTAAAGGTCTTCAGCACCTTTAGCACCTCCAAGGGTGACTCGGTCTCCTTCTTCCTTGGCTCATCATATTTTAGGGTTGCCAAGAAGGTGTCTTCTTGTCTGCTTACCGCCTTGGCAAATTGGATGGCTGACACCACCCGTGACCCAACTCTAGACCCTCTTCTCAATGGCACTAGGCATTGGCACCGTGCATCCAAGATGCAAACACAATGGACAGAAGGCACAAGGAGGGCGTTAATCCGAACAAGGAAATACAACCCAATCACAAACTCATAGTCATCAAGGGGTATTACCTTAATGGTCTCCTTGCCTTTCTAGTCTCCAAGTTGTAACTCCACTCCTCGTGCTACTCCAATGGCTGGAACTTCTTTGGAGTTCACTGTTTTAATGGTACTAGTCCTTTTCTGTACCTTTAGTCCGAGCTTTCGGGCTCCATCACCTAAAAGAAAAAGATGTGAGGCACCTGTGTCCACCAGTGCGCTCACCTTCTGACCCGCAACCATCAAATCCATAAACATCAAGCCCTTTGGCTTATGGCTCCCCTTACTCTGGACAGCATTGAGCACCAACGGCCCAAGCTTTGTTGCCCCTGATTTTGGCTCCTCGTCAGACTCCTTGTCTACAGCAGCCAACTTGCCCTACTACGGGTAATTGCGTGCTATGTGGCTCTCTCCACATAGGTAGCATGTTAGTGGTTCTCGGTCCCCCTTTGCTTTCCACTTGCCTGCTAGTGGCTTTCTCTCACCATCCTTGGTTGAACGGTCTCAGTCTCCATCCTTAGACTCTCGATCACGGTCCTTCCCCTTGGACTACTTCTTCTGGTCCCTATCGTCCCTGCCCTTACCCTTGGGCTTGGAAGACTCGAACTTGTTCAGAGGCTTGAACTCTATCAAGGCCTCGACAGTAGTCATGGCTTTAGCCAAGTCATGAACTCCTCTCTTTTGTAGCTCATGCTTCACCCACGGCTTCAGCCCATCCATGAAAGCAAAGAATGCATCCTTCTCGCCTAGATCCGAGATCTACAGCATCAGTTCAGAGAATTTCTAGACATACTCCTTTATGTCCCCTTGCTGGCTCAACTTGCGCAACTTTGCCCGCGCCTCATCATCGGCATACTTCGGGTAAAATTGTTCTCTGAACTCCTTTTGGAACTTGGCCCAGGTTCTAATCTTGGTGCTCCCATGCCTGACATCATCACACCTGTGCCTCCACCACAATAAGGCTACATCAGTGAGATATATAGCAGCTGTGCTTACCTTTATCACCTCGTCTTGCATGCCCATGGCCTGGAAGTATTGCTCTATACCCCAAAGGTAGTTGTCTACTTCTTTGGCCGCCCTATTCCCCTTAAACTGCTTAGGCTTGGGGACATCCAATCTGGATTTGGACACTCCAGCAAACATGTCATTCCCAATGGCAATCTTGCAAGTAATGAGCTCACTGGTAAGCTCTTCCATCCGCTAGTGCATGGCCTCCTTGCCATCGCGCAAGGTCCTCACTTCAGCCTCCAAGGTCTGGCTCTTTTTGGTGAACACGTCCAAGCCTTTGTTGAGAGCAGCTTCTAGCTCACTTTGGATCTCCTCCCCCATGGAGTCTAGCGATGCAATGTGAGTCTCTACTTCCTCAAGCTTCTCCCCCATGTCGCCTACGGTCACCTCCACCTTGGCCAGCCTACCGTCCATGGTAGACTAGATATCTCTAGAACTGGCTTTCTTGCCTCTTCCCCGGCCATGCTCCTGGGCCTCTAGTTGTTGGCTAGCAACATCGCTTTAGGATGCCATCTTTTCAATCATGATCTAACCTGCACAACACAAACACGCAGAATCGAACTTGCTCTGATACCAACTGTCACGGGCTCTGACCTTAGACTAAGAATCCGTGCGGCCTTAGGCTTGGAATCTCTTCTTTTATGCCTAAGTTAGCCTAAAACACAAGCATGCGGGCACTAGAACAATGGGAAGGGCTGATTACGCAAGTTAAAGAGAAACAAGATAAAAGATAGAATTCTGAAAATGCTCTTGTATTCACTAAAACAGAAGTGTTTGATGGTGTACAAATGAGGGTAGAGTAGCCCTCTATTTATAGTTGAGGCTCCAGCTACAACTTAATGGCATATCCCTAGAATAAAGGCTAAAATCATGGGATTACAATCAATTAGGATGCTAACTCATAATTTTCAGGGTCAACCAAATCTGCCAGGATGCTCCTGCCTGTTTCCAGAAGCTTCCCTTGCGTGTCCAGCACTTTGGGCCCTTCTGGATGTGGTACGGGCAGCTTGTATGCCAGGCCTTGGTCTCATGGGCTGGCCTGTAAGTTTGGCGGGCGTTCTGAGCTCGTTTGCTAGGCTTTACGCATAGATACCTGTCAGCATGCCTGGTTTGTGCACCTCAACCTCTGGCTTGCCTGCTGGTTTGCCTGATGTGCCTGGCGCGCCCGCCCAGGGTGTGACACAGATGGGGACCCGGCCAATCCTTGGCTTGCGTATCTTACCCCTCTGGCCGACTGAACGCCCGTACGCTCGTTTCGTGGGTTGACTTAGGCATACGGAGTTCATTCCCAGTCTAAGCATATGGAGTTCATTCCCAGTGTAAGATCAGATCGGACCAAGGGTTGCGGGTGCACATGTCTGGGCTCGGCATGGTGTTGGTG
>NW_019168015.1:2130012-2174136 GCF_002303985.1 Durio zibethinus | reverse complement strand
TTATGCTGGTACCATCTTTTGGATGGGCGTTTGTAAGGGTGCTATAACCTTCCTCACACGTAACTGAAACTCTCGAACTCTGTTTTGGTTAAGTAGACCTGAACCTATTCTTTTTAAAGGCCCTTAAATTTAGGTGTTCCCTGAAAAGACAGATCTTTTAGGTTGCCAATCGCACCTAGATAAAAAAGATTGGTGGCAACTCCTAAAAGTCAAATGTTAGCGATAGATCCCCAAGATCTAGAACGTTATAAAAGCTTGGCGACTCCGCTGGGACATTGAGAGTCAGGCAGCAAATAATTTGTGTTATCCAAAAGCCTAATAAAATTGAACCTGTTTGTATATAATGTGTTAATATTCATTCATTGTTTATTTACCTTATTAATTATGTCATTCATATGCAGTGCATAACATGAGCTCTACACCCGAGCTCCATCCCTCTAGGAGGGAGTAAAGTACCTATTGCTTTCGTGAGGTCTAATGCCTCCGCAGTGGCTAGCGAAATACTCCCACTCAAATTGAACCTTTTCTGCTTGTAGCCTGTAATGGGTGAGGATTATGGTGCCTTACTAGTCTGTAATGGACAAGGATGTAAGGAACAATTTGAGGACCTTTAGACTTTGACCCTAAAACTGCATATTGTGAACCTTAAGAGAGCCTAACCTATAGATAGAGCCATCACTCTTCCCTTTTAGAATTGGCCAAAAAACATAGAGTTCATCCCTTTTTACATTGTGTAATTTTACTTAGTTATTTGTTCTTTTTCTGGGTATACTAACCTTTTTCTTATTCTTTTGCATTGGTTCATACGCATATCATAAAGTTGCATAAAGAACATTTGCTTGAAAAAACGGTCTTCAACAAATTTTTTTCATGGACGCCAATGAACGCTTAGTTTGTTCTTCATCAGTATTAGCACCCTGTGGGACACCTAATGAAGTAAGGGCCCAGTCAGAAAAGATTCAATTGAAGATGGGAGATTGCTTGCCAATTGGGTATGATTTCTACTCTGCCTCAAGAAACATCTATCCTCTTCAAACAGAACAATTTAGGGGATTTGGTTGATATCTGGAAGAAATGAGTCCGTCAAGACAAGAGCCAATTTTGTTAGAAACATGGGCATATAGCACACCTTCTAGCCAATGGTGGTTGTATGATCAACTAATTACGAGCTATAACACAATTCTGGGATCCTGCATACAAGTGTTTCATCTTTAACGAAGCTGATATGACTCCCACCATAGAAGAATATTCGGTCTTGTTGGGTTTTGCATCTCAAGACTCCTGACAAGAATATGTCAAAAAACATAAGTCAGGATTCGTAAAAGTCTGGCTCAACTCATGGGGATAGATAAGGAAATTGTGGATTCTCATCGAAGAAGAAACAAGAACAGGTCTGCCTACCTTGAAGTTTTTTCATGAGTTTCTGATGCAACATGCAATGAAGAATGAGGTTAGATGTATTTGCCTTGCTATATACGGACTGGTAATCTTTCCAAAGGTTTTGGGACATATGAGATAGCGGTGGTTGATTTCTTCGAAAGTGTGATCAATGGCTTAATCTTTAACGTAATATTAGCAAGACTATCAGATCTTTGAGTTATTGTCGTCGAAATGGAGGACGTTTCATAAGATGCATACAGTTATTGTACTTATGGATGAAAAGCCATTTTGAACAAGGAAATGGTGCTTTCTCGAAGCTTTACATCCATAATCATTTTTCGATCAAAGAATTCTGTGAAAGTGGGTGGTCAAAGTGGAAGTCTAAACAAGAATGGATAACTTTCTTACAAAAGTTGGAAAGTACCAGGGTGAGATGGTTGGCCCCATGGATGAATCGTGAGCCTATGTTGTATCAATGTGGGGATAGTACAATGGTTCCACTTTTGGGTTTATGGGGAGTAACGAATTATGCACCACTCCTAGTGAGAAGGCAATTGGGGGGAGAACAGTTTATTCCTATGACTTATGGGCTTCATCAGTTAGATTTCTCTTACAGTGAGCCTAAAGCATTTCAAAGGATGAATGAGATGATTAAAGCATGGAAAAATCCCCGAAGAGTGAGTCTTGGACCGTTCACTGAAAAAGTCACCCCAGGTTACTTGGTTTGGAGAACAAAGAGAAGACAAGAAATGGTATTCACTTATGAAATCTCTCAACCACCAACATAAGAAAACCTTGAAGAGACACCATCAGAATTAAAGCTGGCAACAAAAAAATTTGAGTCTGAAAAGAGCAAGTTAAAGCAAGAGATTCAGAAACTTCAAGAAGAAAAAGCCCAGTGGAAGGGTAGCGCCGAAAGTTATGAAGTTAAAGTTCACAAGATTGCTAGAGAATGAGATACAGCTACTGAAGACCTAGCAAAGTTACACCAGGAGCATAAGAGGCTATGTGTGAGAAAAAGAGCCAAAGAGATAACCATTGTCGAGCTGATTGAGGAAAATGCAAGATTGAAACAAGAGTATGTCGAATTGGAAGAAGAAAGCACCAAAGCATAGGTAGAAATTAACATGCAAAATAGTTATTTGAGCAAGCTAAGTCAAAAGTTGGATGAACAAAGAGACCACATCGCTGCATTGGTTAGAGAACATAGAGAATTATCATACCAAGTCTAGTGTGGTAAAAGAGAGAACTTAAGAAGGCATAAATACATTGAGCACTTAACAACCAAAATCTATAAAGGGGTATGTAAGGCATAAGAGATGGTGGAAGAGGCAGAGGCATTAAGACAAGTAGTGGCCCTAGTAGGAGAACATGGACAGCGTCTCTTGAACTTCATAGAAGAAGCCAAAGCCCAGTATGAACAGATCAAGCAATTTTATGGCTATAATTCTAGGATGATAAACTCAATGTAGATCAAAGTTTTTTTGGAATAAATGAAATTTTTTAGTTGAATACCGTTTTAAGGCAAATGTTCTTTGCATACATGCATTTTTCATTCATTGCATTCCCATTCATTACACTTAACAAAGTAACCATGTGATGATCATGCAAATTTACTAATTCTAAGATATGGTACTCAAGGTTCCAGGATAGCTCCATCTAGCGAAAATCCTGCCCATCGACACAACACAAGATCTAGAGCAAGGCAAATGGAGCAGGAAAATTCCCATAGATTTGAAAAGATAGAAAAAGCACAGGAGAAGATTGAAAGTGAGCTAAGCAAGATTCTGGAGGCTCTTAATAACATGAATAAAGGAAAAAGAGTTGAAAAAAATACAAGCCAGCAAGTTCCCCCATTACAAGAAATGGTTGACCCTTTGTATCCTCTAGGTTTTGGCCCACCTCAAGCCCAATCTGCTCAAGAGGTCCCACCACAACACTTCGCATATTCGACATATCTTGGAATGCCATCAGCTTTCAACCCAGGGCAGTATAACAGCTATGTAAGTTCTGTCTTCACTGAAAAGGCATCAGAACCAATTCCTGATCTAGATGATTTAAAAGAGAAGGAGAAAGAAAAGATAAGAGCGAAAGTTTAGGAAAGCTCCAAGATAAGCATGCTAGAGCAAAGGCTACGGGCTGTGGAAGGATTTAGCTTTTATGGGTCAGTTGATGCTGCTAGGCTCTGCCTAGTTCCTGATGTGGTTATTCCCCATAAGTTTAAAGTGCCAAAATTTAAAAAATATGACAATACAAAGTGCCCCAAAACCCACATCACCATGTATTGCAGGAAGATGGCAGCTCATGCACATGATGAAAAACTCTTGATGCATTTTTTTCAAGATAGTCTTACTGGCTCTGCGACCAAATGGTATGTTCAGCTGGACAGAACTCGCATTTGCTCTTGGAGCGATATGGCACATGACTTCATCGGTTAATATCGACATATCATCGATTTGGCCCCTGATCGTTTGTCTTTACAGAATCTGGAGAAAAAAGCAAACGAGTCTTTTAAAGAGTATGCCCAGAGGTGGAGGGATGTTGCTTCTCAGGTACAACCTCCTCTGACTGAGAAAGAAACTATAGTGTTGTTTGTTAGCACTTTAAAACCTCCCTATTATGAAAAGATGATAGGGAATGCAACAAAAAATTTTACTGATATGGTAATCTCGGGAGAAATCATTGAGAGTGCCATCAAGAATGGCAAGCTAGAAGGAAATGAAGCATCTAGCAAAAGAGTCCCGAAGAAAAAAGAAACTGAAGCTCAGGCTGTGAGCTTTGATAGATAGCAACTTAGAGGTTATTCACCTTACCCACCACCAGAATATCTGCCATATCACCTCGCTGTAAATAACACTTCCTTTCACCCATACCAACCATTTACACAACCACCATATCCCCAAACATATCAAACCCCTCATAGACCCCAAAATACCATGTATAGTCCTAACATTCAACCTACCCCAAGACCCCAAAATCGCCCAACTAACCCCATTGGTGGCTCGCGGGAGCAACGAACCACTCGTGAGAAACCTATTTTTGACCCAATTCCAATGACTTATACGGAATTATATAAGGAGCTCTACAACAGTCATTTGATTGCTCCAAGTAAATTGGAACCCCTCAAGCCACCTTACCCTAAGTGGTATGATCCCACCGCCCACTGTGATTACCATTATGGGATTGCTGGTCACTCTACCGAAAATTGCACTACCCTGAAACACAAAGTGCAACGGTTGATCAAGGATGGGATGATTTGCTTTGATACTAGAGGGATGACTGCATCGAATGTTAGTGGTAATCCTTTACCGGATCATAATGTGAATGCTATAGGTGAAGAACAGAGCGTCATGTGAAGAAAAAGTGGTAAATATTAAGACACCTCTCAGCCAACTGTTCGATGTTTTACGAAAAGCAGACATGATACAACTGGTAAGTCCACACAGCTATCATGGAGCATATATAGCTGGTACTAGTTGTAAGTATCATAATGGGGCAATGGGTCATTCCATTGAGACCTGTGAGCAGTTTCACCAGGAGGTGCAAAAACTCTTGGATTCACATCAGATGGAGATCTATGAAGAAAAAGAAACTTGAAGAATGTTGAGGTGCACATGACTGATAGGCCTGTAAAGCTGTTTCCAAAACCAGTGACAATTCAGTGTGGGAACAAACCAAAGTCAGTCATAGACAAACTCTCCCCAGGCCGATAACTTTTAAAGTCCTGACTCTTTTTCCATACAAAGATGATAAAGCTGTACCCTAGAGATATGGCTGTGACACTGTAGTTCAGGGACAGAAAGAAGAAGTCTCCAAAGCTGATGCTTCCAATATTACTGGTGTAGGAGGCATTACTCGAAGTGGGAGATGTTACACTCCAGAAATGCTAGAGAAGGCTAGAAGGGAGAAAGCTAAAGAAGGAGAAAGATGGAATAATCCTGAGATAGAACCTGAAGAAGATCAGCCAAAACCAGTATCAGAAAGAGAGGTTTACGAATTCTTGAAGCTGGTAAAACATAGTGAGTATTCTGTTGTGGAACAGTTGAATAAAATGCCAGCTTGAATCTCATTATTATCACTGTTGCTGAACTCAGAGCCACACGAAATGCCCTACTGAAAGTGTTGAATCAGGCATACGTGGCACATAATGTATCTGTTGAATATGTGAACCACCTGGCTGGAAATTTAGTCATGCCAAATCACATTTCATTCAGCGAGGATGAGATTCCTTTGGAAGGAAAAAGAAATGCCAAGGCTTTACATATCACAGTCAAGTGCAAGAGCCATATTATAGCCAAGGTCCTTATCGATAATGGCTCTGCTATCAAAGTCATGCCTATGTCAACTTTGGCAAGGCTACCCATTGATTATTCTCATATGAAGGATAGTCAGATGATTGTGAGAGCCTTTGATGGGACCAAAAAAGAAGTCCTGGGGGATATTGAAATGCCTTTACAAATTGGGCCATGCACCTTTAATATAAAATTTCAAGTGATGGATATCTCTCCATCCTACAGCTGTCTGTTAGGAAGACCATGGATTCACATGGTAGGAGCTGTGCCTTCTACTTTGCACCAGAAGATTAAGTTCAATGTAGAAGGACAATTGGTAGTGGTAGTTGGGGAGAAAAACATGCTAGTGACCCAACCATTGAACATTCCATACGTAGAGGCTACCGAAAAAGCATTGGAATGCTCCTATCGATCTTTTGAATTGGTCAATTCTGTAGGTGAAGGTTTTCAAAATCAGCCTTTTTCAAAAATAGTGGTGAGCCAAGTCATCAACAAGGGTTGGTATCCAGGACTTGGGCTAGGCAAAAACTTGCAGGGAATTAAAGAGCCTCTGACAATAATAGACAATAGCGACAGGGTAGGCCTAGGCTATGAGATGGTAGAGTGGGAAGTCAAAGGAAGGCCATCAAGAAAGACAGCAAGACTGATGTTTATCCCACACTTGTATGAAACCTTCAGACCTGGAGGATTCATGTACCCAGATGTAAGAAAAAGTGTGGAAGACGATTTTGCCCAGTTAGCCATTAATGCTGTTGAAGATGAAGTGAGGGTTAATCAAGAGGAGTGGGTTCGCCTTTGTCCACCAGATTTTGAGCTCAATAATTGGAGTGCCATCGAGATGCCTTTGACTTTTGATTTAGATGCAATGTAATTGTAACATCCCAATAGCTATTACCCAAGGCATTGGGGTGATCTTTTTTATTCGGGCCATTCATCATTTATTATTTTTAATAAAAATTAGGAAGTATGCATTTTCATTCATTTCTTCTTGTGTCTTCATTATTTCCATCTCTCCAAGCACATCTTGCCAACATATCCCATTTCATTCAATTGCAGGTCTTTAAATGAACATGAAGATAATCATGATAACAATCAAGAGGTTAGCTTTGAGAATTCAATTAACACTGATGAACTTGACAATGAAGAAAATTTTGAAGAATATGTTATGCCTCCGGACCTAATGAGGATGATTGAACAAGAGAATAAGCCAATTGAGCCTCATCAGGAGGTAGTGGACTTAGTGAATCTGGGAGATGAAGAAAATAAGAAAGAGGTTAGAATGGGCACTTCACTTTCATCTGGAGATAGGCAACGATTGGCAGACCTACTTTGAGAATTTGTAGATATATTTGCTTGGTCTTACCAGGATATGCCAGGGCTGAGCATAAAAATAGTGGAGCACAGGTTACCTTTAAAGCCAGAATGTAAGCCAGTTCAGCAGAAACTGAGACGGATGAAGCCCGAAATGCTACTAAAGATTAAAGAGGAGGTGAAGAAACAATTTGATGCAGGTTTTCTACAAGTGGCTAAGTATCCAGAATGGGTAGCCAATATAGTCCCAGTTCCTAAAAAAGATGGAAAAGTATGAATGTGTGTAGACTATCGGGACTTAAATAAGGCTAGCCCAAAAGATAACTTTCTTTGCCTCATATTGACACACTGGTAGATAACACGGCTAAGCATTCGATTTTCTCCTTTATGGATGGTTTTTCGAGGTATAATCAGATAAAAATGGCTACGGAGGATATGGAAAAGACTACTTTTGTGACCATGTGGGGAACCTTCTGCTATAAAGTCATGCCTTTTGGGCTAAAGAATGCTGGGGCAACATATCAAAGAGCCATGGTAACACTCTTCCATGACATGATGCACAAAGAGATTGAGGTGTATGTAGACGATATGATTGCAAAGTCTTGTGAGGATGAAGATCATGTTACTAGCCTCAGAAAGTTATTTGAAAGATTGAGAAAATTTCAGCTCAAATTAAACCCAGCCAAGTGCACCTTTGGGGTAAAGTCAGGGAAGTTGCTAGGCTTTGTGGTCAGTGAAAGAGGAATTGAAGTCGATCCCGATAAGATACGGGCCATCCAGAATTTGTCACCTCCCAGCACACCAAAAGAAGTTCGAGGTTTTCTGGGGAGATTGAACTACATTTCTCGGTTCATCTCTCAGCTTACTTACAAATGTGATCCCATATTTAAGCTTCTCCGTAAGAATAATCCTGGGAAATGGAATGAAGAATGTCAAGAGGCATTTGATAAAATTAAGCAATATTTATCGAACCCTCCAGTATTGGTGCCACCTGTTCCAGGGAAACCTTTAATCTTATACTTAACTGTATGTGAAGGTTCAATGGGATGTGTGCTGGGACAGCAAGACGAGGCCAGCTGAAAGGAGAGAGCTATTTACTATCTGAGTAAAAAGTTCACTGAATATGAATCCAAGTATTCTTCATTGGAGAAAATGTGTTGTGCATTAGCGTGGACTGCCAAAAGACTCAGACAGTATATGCTCTATCATACTACATGGCTCATAGCGAAACTGGATCCAATTAAGTATATCTTCGAGAAACCTTCTTTATCTGGGAGAATCGCTAGATGGCAAGTAATGCTCTCAGAATACGATATTATATACGTGAGCCAAAAAGCAATAAAAAGAGGCGCTATAGTAGAATTTCTTGCAGATCGTGCTACTGAAGACTATGAGCCGATGAAGCTGGAATTCCCTGACGAAGACTTAATGACTATTTCCCAATCGGAGGAAGGGGAACATGTAGAAAAATGTTGGAGAATGTACTTTGATGGAGCTGCTAATGCCTTGGGGCATGGAATTAGGGCAATTCTGATTTCTCCAGAAGAACAATACTGTCCTGTAACAGCGAGGTTAAATTTCAATTGCACAAATAACATCACTGAATATGAGGCATGTGTCATGGGCTTGCAAGCTGCTATAGATAGAAGAGTGAAAGTACTGAAAGTGTTTGGAGACTCAGCTCTAGTCATATATCAGTTGAAAGGAGAATGGGAGATGAGAGATTCAAAACTCGTTCGTATCATAAGTATATTCTAGAGTTGATGAAACAATTTGAAGATATCCAGTTTGATCACTTACCTCGAGAAGAGAATTTGATTGCTGACGCATTGGCTACTCTGGCTGTAATGATTCGAATTAACGATAATATCGACATTCAGCCCATCAAGTTAGATGTTAAGGATATACCAGCTTATTGTTCTAATGTAGAGGGAGAAGAAGACGGAAAGCCCTGGTATTATGACATCTTACAGTATGTCAAGGATCAGCAGTATCCAGTTCAAGCAACAAAAAATGATAAAAGGGTCATCCGAAGATTGGCTATGAGCTTTTTCCTGGATGGGGATGTCCTGTACAAAAGAAGCAAGGATCAAGTATTATTGAGGTGCGTAAATGAGACTGAAGTGAAAAAAATCATTAAAGAGGTGCATGATGGAATATGTGGGGCACATACTAGTGGACATGTGATGGCAAGACAGATCATGAGAGCGGGATATTACTGGTTGACGATGGAGAATGATTGCATTGACTATGCTCGTAAATGCCATAAATGCCAGATATATGCTGATAAGATCCATGCTCCACCATCTGCTTTACATGTTATGGCACCACCATGGCCATTTTCAATGTGGGGCATGGATGTCATTGGCCCAATCACCCCAAAGGCTTCTAACCGGCACATATTCATTTTTGTGATGATAGATTACTTCACAAAATGGGTAGAAGTAGCATCATATGCAAATGTGACACGCTCTGTGGTTTGTAAATTCATAAAGAAAGAGATCATCTGTAGATATGGACTTTCGGAGAGAATTATTTCAGACAATGCTAAGAATCTAAATAGTAAGATGATGCAAGAAATATGTGCTCAATACAAGATCAAGCATCATAACTCGGCACCATACCGTCCGAAAATGAATGGGGCAGTTGAGGCAGCCAATAAGAACATAAAGAGGATTTTAGAGAAGATGATCGAGACTTACAAAGATTGGCATGAGAAGTTGCCATTTGCATTGCATGCATATCGAACGTCAGTTCGCACCTCTACTGGGGCAACCCCATTTTCTTTGGTTTATGGGATGGAAGCTGTACTACCAGTGGAAGTAGAGATCCCCTCTTTGAGAGTCTTAAAAGAAGTCGAATTGGAAGAAGCTGACTGGATTCGAGAACGTTATGAGCAGTTAAATTTCATAGAAGAAAAGAGATTGACTGCACTGTGTCATGGTCAGCTATATCAAAAAAGAATGATGAGGGCTCATGATAAGAAGATTCGACCCCGTGCTTTCGAGAAGGAGAGTTGGTTTTGAAAAGAATTCTCCCAATCCAGCACGATAGTAGAGAAAAATGGACTCCGAATTGGGAAGGGCCGTATGTGGTGAGACGGGCTTTTTCGGGTGGAACGCTGATACTGACTGAGATGGATGGAAATGATTTACCCCATCCTATAAATTCTGATGCTGTGAAGAAATACTATGCTTGAAAAAATAAAAAAGGTGAAAAAAATGAAAAAAATGAAAAAATGAAAAAATGAAAAAATGAAAAAAGAAAAAAAAGAAGTGAATGAAAAAGGAGGACTCAAGGCGAAAACCCTAAAAGGGCGGTTTGAGTCATAGGGGGTTTGTCTAAGTTGAAAACCTGAAAAGGCAGCTTAGATAAGGAGAATACAGCATCGAATTTTAAAGTCCGCTGATATGGAGGCTAGCAAATTCGAAAGAGTTCCAAGTTGTTAAATACATCAGAGGATTGGGTTTTCAGAAAAAAACTTTGAGATGTGTTATCGTGATTATCTGATTGTTCATTTTGGGCTTTGTCCCCATGCCTATCCTTGTAATTCTCCCTTGGCTGAAATTAGTCAACATTTTGCTAATAAGAGACATTCTATTTCATTCTTTATGTCTTTTTATATGACTGTTTCTCAACCATTCAGATCCTTTTCTTCTTAATACCCCACCATGGAAGAAATGTGCAAATGCATTCTTACTTTTTGAGTTTAAAATAATGATTGATAAATGAAAAACAACATGAAAGATTTTTTACATTACATTGAATAAGTCAAGAGTGATAAAGGCAAAATCGAGATGTTCAGTTCCTGATTAGGACATTGAATCTGGGAAAAGATTTCTTACAAGAAGAATGTGAGTGGAAGAGACAATTAAGAGCTACACTGGCTTGATCTTAGAAGAGTAGTGTAATTGGATCTTTAAAGAATCAAAAGGTTTGATGCCCAAGAAAAAAAAAGAGCTTGAGAAACCTGAGTACCATACATTGAATAGGAATTAATTGGCCAACATCTGCATAGCATGCATTGAAATTCATATGCATTGCATAGCATGTACTACTTTCAGGAAAGTATAGTGTATAAATTCAAGAAGCAAGGGTGTTCCAACATCCCACATAGAGAAGACAGATATGAAGATATTTTGCAAATTTGGGAGGAAACTTGTCAGGTAAGGTCCTAATCCTTGAAATAGGATGTCTTTTGGTATCAGGGTTGATTTATAAGACCTTTGGGCATAATCTCCTGAAATTCCTTCAAACACAACTTTCAACTCCTTTGGACATGTTTGTCAAGGAGCAATTTACTTTCCAAAAGTCATGGTGCCTCTGTTTAGAGGAGCAATTTATTTTCCAAAAGTCGTGGTGCCTCTGTTTAGAGGAGCAATTTAATTTCCAAATTCATGGTGCCTCTGTTTAGAGGAGCAATTTATGTTTCTCAAAGTCGTTGAGCCTCTGTTTAGAGGAGCTTTGGTCAAAAACAAAAACAAAAAAAAAACAAAAAAAAACACAAAAAACAAAAAAATGAAAATGTTGAGTTGAGTCTTGATTGGGTGTCTACGTCTTTGCGCAATTTCTGTTTCACAGAAAATGTGCAAAGAGGGGCAGCTGTAGACACCCAATTTGGTCCAGGCCCGGATCAATTGGGCCTGGCCCAAACGGGTAAGCCCAATTCGGTTCTTATTTTGTATTATTTTTATTTTTATTTTTTTTGTATTTTAGGCATTTTATTATTTATTTATTATTACTATGTATTAATATATGTATATCTTTATTTTTTTTTGTTTTGTTAATATTTATATGTATTTTATTTATATAGTTATATATTTATTATTATATTATAATTTATTTATTTTATTATTTTTTTATCTTGTAATATTTTTTGGATTTATCTTATTTTATTTTTGATTATCTGTTATTATTTTTTTTTTCTTTTTCGTTTATCTGATTATTATTTTTTTTCTTTTTTTGAGGCTGTGATTGAAGGCTGAAGAATCCTACTGTGAATGGGGATTCAATCAGAAGAGTCCAGATTGGATTCAAAGATTGAATCCCCGTCCAAAGAGGAATTGGGATTGATCAGGAACTCCTGATCAATCCCTATAAAAAGGACCTCCTGGAACAGAAGCAAAACACAAAAAAGAACAGTGAGCAAAGCCTCTGATTTGAGAGAAAAATGGCGTATAGAAAGCTAAGAAAAGGTTTAGAAGGGTTCTGAGAATTAGCAAAATTTTTTTGAAGATTTTTGGCATTTTTTTTCTAGGAATTTCTAGAAAATTCTAGATTTTGGTTGAATTTTCTGGTGAAAGTTGCATTTTTCGGCAAAAATTTCGGCCAACTTTGAAGTTTTCGGTGAGCTGCCTAGTTTCCTACGAAGGATCCTAGAAACCGACCAACTTTCGGTGAACTTTCCGGTGAAAAACCTAGATTCCGGTGAAATTTTCCAGAATCTGGTGAAAATTCAACCGGAGTTCTTCGGCCTTTTTAGAGAGAAGTGAGAGAAAAAAGAAGAAGAGAGAGAGAAATGAGGAGCTTTCTGCCAAAAAACAGAGGGAAGAGCCTTATATACCCTCTCAAAATGACATCATTTTTGCGTTAAGTGACCTAGAGGATCCGCACGTTTTACGAAGATCCGACCCAACTCGAGCGTCGACCCGCTTCCTGACCCGTGCATGTCTCTCCCCTCCGAGCCGATAGTTGAGCCAAGCTGAGGTTCCAAGCCACTTTTCCGAGCCGTTTTCTCTTCCTTAAGTCGAGCCGAGCCAAGCCGTACTTTGAGCTGCTCCAGGTTTTTTTTTTTTTTATTAGATTAGGTTTATTTAGTATCCTTTTTACCTTTATTTTTTATTTTTGTTTTACTTTTCTTTATTTTATTTTATTTTATTTTCACTTTTATTTTGTTTTATTATTTTATTTTCTTTAAATAAAAATCAAAAAAATTATTTTTGGGGAAAAGTTGAAAGTATCAATTTTCCTTAAAAATAAATTTCCAAAAAAAAATATTTTTGGGGAAAAGTTGAAAGTATCAATTTTCCTTAAAAATAAAATTTCAAAAAAAAGGTTTTTGAGGAAAAGTTGAAAGTATCAATTTTCCTTCAAAATAAAAATTTCTAAAAAAAATATATTTTTGGGGAAAAGTTGAAAGTATCAATTTTCCTTAAAAATAAATTTTCAAAAAAATCAATTTTTGAGGAAAAGTTGAAAGTATCAATCTTCCTCTAAATTAAAGTTTCAAAAGAATATTTTTAGGGAAAAGTTGAAAGTATCAATTTTCCTTACGCCAGAACAATCATTCTTTTCAATTTTCCTTGCGCCAGAACAATCATTCTTTTCTTTCTTTTTATTTTAATTTTGATTTTGATTTTTCTTTAGATAATCCAACGACGGAGCCTCTGCAAGTGAAACAGTAGTTTTTCTTGCATACTCTTGAGGTGAGAGATTTTTCTCAATTTTTTGCTAAAAGTATTAGAGTCAATTGAGAATAATTTCCAATAATTATTTACTTGGTAAAATTTTAAGGCTATTTGGATAACACAAAGTTATGCTGGTACCATCTTTTGATGGTCATTGTAAGGGTGCTATAACCTTCCTCACACGTAACCGAACTCTCGAACTCTGTTCTGGTTAGTAGACCTGAACCTATTCTTTTAAGGGCCCTTAGCGTGCTGCTGATCTTGCTGCTGCACCCCCCGATCCGATCTGATCTTAGACTATGAATGAACTCCGTATGCTTAAGCCAACCGACAAAACGAGCGGGTGGGCGGGCAGGCACTACGTCGGCCAGAGAGGCGGGATGCGCAAGCCATGGATCAGTAGTGTGGTAGGTGGGTTTATGGTTCGAGATTTTTTTAAAATTTTTTCAGAAGAAGTTTTAGCCCCAAACTTGGTAGACGTGTACAGGATTTTGTGACCATTTGAAAAAAGTGTCCCCATTTCAGACACTTTAATGGCTACTGGCAGCAAACCTGTAAAATCTCAAATGTTCTTTAAAGGGGTGTGAGTTCTCGAGGTTTGATGAGGGATAGTGGGCCAATATAAGGGCCAAGTACCAGTACCCATCGCACATCGCGTGCACACACCCCCCGGCCCCTCAGTCGCCGGAACCCCAATGCCGCCGGTCAGGTTCTCCGATGATGCTCCGGCGATGGTGCCTCAGGCGAAAAAAAATGTGGCACCAACACATGCTCGAGCCCAGCATGTGCACCCTCAGCCCTCGGTTTGGTCCAATCTTACACTGGGAATGAACTCCGTATGCCTAAGTCAACCCACGAAACGAGCGTACGGCTGCTCAGCCAGCCAGAGGGGCAGGATGCGCAAGCTAGTGATCGGCAAGGTCCCCCTCAGTGTGCTACCGATCTTGCTGCCACAACCCCCGGTTTGGTCTGATCTTAGACTGGGAGTGAACTCCGTATGCCTCAGCCAACCGACGAAATGAGCGGGTGGACGGGCGGGCACTATGCGGGCCAGAGAGGCGGGATGCGCAAGCCGTGGATCGATAGGGTGGTAGGTGGGTTTAGGCACATCTTCATATTTCTGCCATGCCAATGCCATTTTTATGTCTTGTAAATTCATACAATGGTCCCTTAAGCCTTCATGTGAAGTTTCATGGCAAGATGATTCGTTTTCTATTTTTCACGATTTTCAAAACTTTTTATGGTTTGGGATTTTCTTAAAATTCTTTCAAAAGGATTTTTGGCCCCAAACTTGGTACACATGATCCTTGCATTTTTGTTGGCATGCAAAAAAAAATTCAGCTAAAAACTCGAAGTGTACAGGATTTTGTGACCATTTGAAAAAAGTGTCCCCATTCTAGACACTTCAATTGCTACTGGCTGCAAACCTATAAAATCTCAAATGCTCTTTAAAGGGGTGTGAGTTCTTGAGGTTTGATGAGGGATAGGGGGCTAATTTAAGGGCCAAGTACCAGCACCCATCGCAAATCATGTGCGCACACCCCGCCGGCCCCGCCAATCGCCGGAACCCCAATGACTCTAGTCAGGTTATCCGACGATGCTCCGATGATGGTGCCCCAGGCAAAAAAAAATGTGGCACCAGCACATGCTGAAGCCCAGCATGTGCACTTGCAACCCTTGGTCTGGTCCGATCTGAGACTGGGAATGAACTCCATATGCCTAAGTCAACCCAGAAACGAGCATGTGGGCGCTCAATCGACCAGAGGGGCAAGATGCGCAAGCCTAGGATCGATCGGGTCCCCCTCAATGTGTTACCGATGCTGCTGCCACAACCCTCAGTCTCATCTGAACTTAGACTGGGAATGAACTCCGTATGCCTAAGCCAACCAACGAAACGAGCGGGCGGGGGGGCGGGCACTACGCCGGTTAGAGAGACGGGTTGCGCAAGCTGTGGATTGATAGGGTGGTAGGTGGGTTTAGGCACATCTTCATATTTCTGCCATGCCAATGCCATTTTTATGGCTTGTAAATTCATACAACGGTCCCTTAAGCCTTCATGTGAAGTTTCATGGCAAGACGACTCGTTTTCTATTTTTCACGATGTTTTAAACTTTTTACAGTTTGAGATTTTTTTAACTTTTTTCAGAAGGAGTTTTGACCCCAAACTTGGTAGACGTGATCCTTGTGTTTTTGTGGGCATGGACAAAAAAATTCAGCTAAAAACTCGAGGTGCACAGGATTTTGTGACCATTTGAAAAAAGAGTCCTCATTTCAGACACTTTAATGGCTGCTAGAAGCAAACCTGTAAAATCTCAAATGCTCTTTAAGGGGGTGTGAGCTCTCATGGTTTGATAAGGGATAGGGGGCCAATATAAGGGCCAAGTACCAGCACCCATCGTACATCATGTGTGCACACCCCCCGGGCCCATCAATCACCGAAACCCCAATACCGTCGGTCAGGTTCTCTGGCGATGCTCCGGTGATGGTGCCCTGGGCGAAAAAAATGCGGCACCAGCACATGCCCGAGCCCAGCATGTGCGTCCTCAACCCTCGGTCTGGTCCGATCTTAGACTGGGAATGAACTCCATATGCTTAGACTAGGAATGAACTCCGTATGCCTAAGTCCACCCATAAAATGAGCGTCCGAGCGCTCAGCCGGCCAGAAGGGCAGAATGTGCAAGTCGGGGATCGGCCAGGTCCCCCTCAGCGTGTTGCTGAGCTTGCTATCGTAACCCTCGGTCTGATCCAATCTTAGACTAGGAATTAACTTCGTACGCCTAAGACAACCGACGAAACGAGCGGGCGGGCGGACGGGCACTGCGCAGACCAGAAAGACGGGATGCGCAAGCCGTGGATCGATAGGGTGGTAGGTAGGTTTAGGTACATCTTCATATTCCTACCATGCCAATGCCATTTTTATGGCTTGTAAATTCATACAATGGTCCATTGAGCCTCCATGTGAAGTTTCATGGCAAGACAACTCGTTTTCTATTTTTCACAATTTTTAAAACTTTTTACGGTTCTAGATTTTTTAAAAATTTTTTGCAGAAGGAGTTTTGGCCCCAAACTTGGTAGCCTTGATCCTTGTATTTTGTTGGCATGCATAAAAAAATTCAGCTAAAAACTCGAAGTGTACAAGATTTTGTCACCATTTGAAAAAAAGTGTCCCCATTTCAGACCTTTAATGGCTACTGGCAGCAAACCTATAAAATCTCAAATGCTCTTTAAGGGGGTGTGAGTTCTCGAGGTTTGATGAGGATAGGGGGCCAATATAAGGGCCAAGTACCAGCACCATCACACATTCTTGTGGCACACCCCCCCCGGCCCCCCAAATCATTGGAACCCTAATGCCGCCTTAGGTTTCTCTGACGATGCTCTGGCGACTGGTTGCCACGGGCGAAAAAAAAATACACGGCACCCAGCACATTGCCCGAGCCCAGCATGTGCACTCGTAACCCTTGGTCTGGTTCGATCTTTGACTGGGAATGAACTCCGTATGCCTAAGTCAACCCACGAAATGAGCGTGCGGGCGCTCAGCTGGCCAGAGGGGCAGGATGCGCAAGTCGGGGATCAATCGGGTCTCCCTCAGCATGTTGTCGATCTTGCTGCCGCAACGCTCGATCCGGTCTGATCTTAGACTGGGAATGAACTCCGTATGTCGAAGCCAACCGATGAAACGAGCGGGCGGGCGGGCACTTCGCCGGCCAGAAAGACGGGATGCGCAAGCCGTGGATCGATAGGGTGGTAGGTGGGTTTAGGCACATCTTCAAATTTCTATTGTGCCAATGCCATTTTTATGGCTTGTAAATTCATACAATCGTCCCTTAAGCCTTCATGTGAAGTTTCATGGCGAGACAACTCATTTTCTATGTTTCACGATTTTTGAAACTTTTTACGGTTCAGGATTTTTTAAAATTTTTGCAATAGGAGTTTTGGCCCCAAACTTGGTAGACTTGATCCTTGTATATTTACGGGCATGCACAAAACAATTTAGCTAAAAACTCAAAGTGTATAGGATTTTGTGACCATTTGGAAAAAGTGTCCCCATTTTAGACACTTTAGTGGCTACAGGCAGCAAACCTGTAAAATCTCAAATGCTCTTTAAAGGGGTGCGAGTTCTCGAGGTTTGATGAGGGATAGGGGGCCAATATAAGGGCCAAGTACCAGCACCCATTGCACATAGTGTGCACACCCCCCGGCCCCCTCAATCCCCGAAACCCCAATACCGTCAGTCGTTCTCCGACGATGCTCCGATGATTGTGCCCCGGGCAAAAAAAAATATGGCACCAGCGTTATGCCCGAGCCCAGCATGTGCACCCGCAACTTGGTCTGATCGCGATCTTAGACTAGGAATGAACTCCGTATGCCTAAGTCAACCCACGAAACGAGCGTGTGGGTGCTTAACCGGCCAGAGGGGCAGGATGTGCAAATCGAAGATCGACTGGGTCCCCCTTAGCGTGTTGTCGATCCTGCTGCCACAACCCTCGATCCGGTCCAATCTTAGACTGATAATGAACTCCGTATGCCGAAGCCAACCGACGAAACGAGCGGGCGGGTGGGCACTACGCCGGCCAGAGAGATGGGATGCGCAAGTTATGGATCGATAGGGTGGTAAGTGGGTTTAGGCACATCTTCAAATTTCTACTATGCCAATGCCATTTTTAAGGCTTGTAAATTCATACAATGGTCCCTTAAGCCTTCATGTGAAGTTTCATGGACAGACGACTCGTTTTCAACTTTTCACGATTTTTGAAACTTTTTACGATTCGAGATTTTTTTAAAATTTTTTCAAAACGAGTTTTGGCCCCAAACTAGGTAGACGTGATCCTTGTATTTTTGTTCGCATGCACAAAAAAGTTTAGCTAAAAACTCGTGTGTACAGGATTTTGTGACCATTTTGAAAAAAGTGTCCCCATTTCAGACACTTTAATGGCTACTGGCAGCAAAACCTGTAAAATCTCAAATGCTCTTTAAGGGGGTGTGAGTTCTCGAGGTTGATGAGGGATAGTGGGCCAATATAAGGGCCAAGTACCAGCACCCATCGCACATCATGTGTGCACACCCCCTCGGCCCCCCTAATCGCCGGAACCCTAATGCTGTCGGTTAGGTTCTCCGGTGATGCTCTGGCGATGGTGTCTCGGGCGAAAAAAAATACGGCACCAACAGATGCCCAAGCCCAGCATTGCACCAGCAACTCTCGATCCAATCTGATCCTAGACTGGGAGGAAAACTCGTATGCTTTTAGATTGGAATGGACTCCGTATGCCTACAGTCAACAATGAAACGAATGTGCTGCACTAGCCGGCCAGAGAGGCAGATGCACAACCGAGGATTGACTGGGTCCCCTCAGGTGCTCCGCAACCCTCAGTCCGATCCGATCTTAGACTAGGAATGAACCCGTATGCCTGAAGCCAAGCCGAAGAATGAGCGGGGGGGCGAGCGGGGTCTACGTCGGCCAAAGAGACGGGATGCGTAAGCCGTGGATCGATAGGGTGGTAGGTGGTTTAGGCACATCTTCATATTTCTGCCATGCCAATGGCCTGTTTTTATGGCTTGTAAATTCTTACAATGTCCCTTAAGGCCTTCATGTGAGTTTCATGCAAGATGACTGGTTTTCTACTTTTCACGATTTTCAAAACTTTTTACGGTTTGGGATTTTTTTTAATTTTTTCAGAGGATTTGGCCCCAAACTAGGTAGTCATGATCCTTGTATTTTTTGGCATGCACAAAAAATTCAGCTAAAAACTCGAAGTGTACAGGATTTTGTGACCATTTGAAAAAAATGTCCCCATTCAGACACTTTAATGGCTACTGCAGCAAACCTGTAAAATCTCAAATGCTCTTTAAGGGGGTGTGAGTTCTTTGAGGTTTGATGAGGCAATGAGGGCCAATATAAGGGTCAAGTAGTGGACCATCGCACATCATGTGTGCACACCCCGACCCCCTAATCGTCGAAACGCCAAATGCCGTCGGTCAGGTCTCCGATGTGGCTCGCGACAATGGTGCCCAGGCAAAAAAAATACGCGCACCAGCACATGCCCGAGCCCAGCATGTGACACAACCCTCAGACGATCTAACATGAGTGAACTCCTTCTAAGTCAACTCAAAACGACTGGGTTAAAAAGACAAATCAGCCGGGATCGCCGGGTCCCCTCATGCTACTAATCCTGCTGCCTCAACCCTCAGTTCGGTCCGATCTTAGATTGGGAATGAACTCCGTATGCCTAAGTCAACAAACAAAATGAGCGTGCGGGCGCTCAGCTGGCCAGTGGGGCAGGATGTGCAAGCCGGGGATCGATCGGGTTCCCCTCAGCGTTCTACCAATCTTGTTGCCACAAGCTTCGGTCCATTTCGATCTTAGACTGGGAATGAACTCCGTATGCCTAAGCCAATCGATGAAACGAACGGGCGGACAGGTAGGCACTACGTAGGCCAGAGAGGCGGGATGCACAAGCCGTGGATCGATAGGGTGGTAGGTGGGTTTAGGCACATCTTCATATTTCTACCATGCCAATGCCATTTTTATGGCTTGTAAATTCATACAATGGTCCCTTAAGCCTTCATGTGAAGTTTCATGGCAAGATGACTCGTTTTCTATTTTTCATAATTTTTGAAACTTTTTATGGTTTGAGATATTTTTAAAATTTTTTTCAGAAGGAGTTTTGGCCCCAAACTTGGTAGACGTGATCCTTGTATTTTTTTTGGCATGCACAAAAAAATTCAGCTAAAAACTCGATATGTACAGGATTTTGTGACCATTTGAAAAAAGTGTCCCCATTTCAGACACCTTAATAGCTACTGGCAGCAAACCTGTAAAATCTCAAATGCTCTTTAAGGGGGTATGAGTTCTCGAGGTTTGATGAGGGATAAGGGGCCAATATAAGGGCCAAGTACCAGCACTCATCGCACATCATGTACGCACACCCCCCGCCCCCTAATCGTCGAAACCCCAATGCTGCTGGTCAGGTTCTCCGACGATGGTGCCCCGGGTGAAAAGAAATGCAGCACCAGCACATGCCAGAGCCCAGCATGTGCACCTGCAACCCTTGGTCTGGTCCGATCTTAGACTGGGAATGAACTCTGTATGCTTAGATTGGGAATGAACTCCGTATGCCTAAGTCAACCCATGAAATGAACGTGCGGGCGCTCAGTCGACTAGAGGGGTAGGATGCGCAAGCCGGGGATCGATCTAGTCCCTCTCAGTGTGCTGCCATTCCTACTGCTACGACCCTTAGTCTGGTGCAGTCTTAGACTAGGAATCAACTCCGTATGCCTAAGCCAACCGGTGAAACAAGCGGGCGGGTGGGCACTGCATCGACCAGAGAGGTGGGATACGCAAGCCGTGGATCGATAAGGTGGTAGGTGGGTTTAGGCACATCTTGATATTTCTGTCATGCCAATGCCATTTTTATGGCTTGTAAATTCAAACAATGGTCCCTTAAGCCTTCATGTGAAGTTTCATGGCAAGACGACTCATTTTCTATTTTTCATGATTTTTAAAACTTTTTACGGTTCAAGATTTTTTTAAAATTTTTTTAGAAGGATTTTTGGCCCCAAACTTGGTAGACGTGATCCTTGTATTTTTGTTGGCATGCACAAAACAATTCAGCTAGAAACTCAAAGTGTACAGGATTTTACGACCATTTGAAAAAAGTGTCCCCATTTCAGACACTTTAATGGCTACTTGCAGCAAACCTGTAAAATCTCAAATGCTTTTTAAGGGGGTGTGAGTTCTCAAGGTTTGATGAGGGATAGGGGGCCAATATAAGGGCCAAGTACCAGCACCCATTGCACATCATGTGCGCACACCCCCCGTCCCCATAATCGTCGGAACCCCAATGCCATCGGTCAGGTTCTCCAGCGATGGTGCCCCGGGCGAGAAAAAATGTGGCACCAGCACATGTCTAAGCCCAGCATGTGCAGCTGTAACCCTCGGTCCAGTCTGATCTTAGACTGGGAATGAACTCTGTATGCTTAGACTGGGAATGAACTCTGTATGCCTAAGTCAACCCGCTAAACGAGCGTGCGGGTGCTCAGCCGGCCAAAAGGGCAGGATGCGCAAGCCGGGGATCGATCGGGTCCCCTTCTACGTGCTACCGATCTTGCTATCGCAACAATCGGTCCGGTCCAGTCTTAGACTAGGAATGAAATTCGTATGCCTAAGCCAACCGATGAAACGAGCGGGTGGGCGGGCGGGCACTACGTCGACCAGAGAGGCGGGATGCGCAAGCCGTGGATCGATAGGGTGGTAGGTGGGGTTAGGCACATCTTCATATTTCTGCCATGCCAATACCATTTTTATGGCTTGTAAATTCATATAATGGTCTCTTAAGCCTTCATGTGAAGTTTCATGGCAAGACAACTCGTTTTCTATTTTTCACGATTTTTGAAACTTTTTACGGTTCAAGATTTTTTTTAAATTTTTTCAGAAGGCGTTTTGGCCCCAAACTTGATAGATGTGATCCTTGTATTTTTCTTGGCATGCACAAAAAAAATCAGCTAAAAACTCAAAGTGTACAGGATTTTGTGACCATTTGAAAAAAGTGTCCCCATTTCAGACACTTTAATAACTACTGGCAGCAAACCTGTAAAATCTGAAATGCTCTTTAAGGGGTGTCAGTTCATGAGGTTTGATGAGGGATAGGGGCCCAATATAAGGGCCAAGTACCAGCACCCGTTGGACATTATGTGCGCACACCCCCCGGCCACCCCAATCGTCGGAACCCCAATGCCGTCGGTCAGGTTCTCCGACGATGGTGCCCCGGGCGAGAAAAAATACGGCACCAGCAAATGCCCAAGCCCAGCATGTGCACCTCTAAACCTTGGTCCAGTCTGATCTTAGACTGGGAATTAACTCCGTATGCTTAGACTGGGAATCAACTCCGTATGCCTAAGCCAACCGATGAAACGAGCAGGCGGGTGGGCACTACGTCAACCAGAGAGGTGGGATACGCAAGCCGTGGATCGATAGGGTGGTAGGTGGGTTTAGGCACATCTTGATATTTCTGTCATGCCAATGCCATTTTTATGGCTTGTAAATTCAAACAATGGTCCCTTAAGCCTTCATGTGAAGTTTCATGGCAAGACGACTCGTTTTCTATTTTTCACGATTTTTGAAACTTTTTACGGTTCGAGATTTTTTTAAAATTTTTTTAGAAGGAGTTTTGGCCCCAAACTTGGTAGACGTGATCCTTGTATTTTTGTTGGCATGCAAAAAACAATTTAGCAAAAAACTCAAAGTGTACAGGATTTTGTGACCATTTGAAAAAAGTGTCCCTATTCAGACACTTTAATGGCTACTGGCAGCAAACTTGTAAAATCTCAAATGCTTTTTAAGGGGGTGTGAGTTCTCAAGGTTCGATGAGGGATAGGGGGCCAATATAAGGGCCAAGTACCAGCACCCATCGCACATCATGTTCGTAAACCCCTCCGGCCCCCCCAATCGCCGGAACCCCAATGCCGTCGGACAGGTTTTCTGACGATGCTCTGGCGATGGTGCCCCGGGTGAAACAAAATACAGCACCAACACATGCTCGAGCCCAGCATGTGCACTCGTAACCCTCGGTCCGGTCTGATCTTAGACTGGGAATGAACTCGGTATGCCTAAGTCAACCCACGAAACGAGCGTGCGAGCGCTCAGCCATCCAGAGGGGCAGGATGCGTAAGCCAGGGATCGACCAGGTCCCCCTTAGCGTGCTGCTGATCTTGCTATCGTAACCCTCAGTCCGATCTAATCTTAGACTGGGAATGAACTCAGTATGCCTAAGCCGATCGATGAAACGAGCGAGCGGACAGGCGAGCACTACACCGGCCAGAAAGGCGGAATGCGCAAGCCGTGGATCGATAGGGTGGTAGGTAGGTTTAGGCACATCTTAATATTTCTACCATGCCAATGCCATTTTTATGGCCTGTAAATTCATACAATGGTCCCTTAAGCCTTCATGTTAAGTTTCATGGCAAGATGACTCGTTTTCTATTTTTCACAATTTTTGAAACTTTTTACAGTTCGAGATTTTTTTAAAATTTTTTTCAGAAGGAGTTTTGGCCCCAAACTTGGTAGACGTGATCTTTGTATTTTTGTTGGCATGCACAAAAAAATTCAGCTAAAAACTTGATATGTACAGGATTTTGTGACCATTTGAAAAAAGTGTCCCCATTTCAAACACTTGAATAGCTACTGGCAGCAAACCTACAAAATCTCAAATGCTCTTTAAGGGGGTATGAGTTCTTGAGGTTTGATGAGGGATAAGGGGCCAATACAAGGGCCAAGTACCAGCACCCATCGCACATCATGTACGCACACCACCCGCCCCCCAATCGTCGGAACCCCAATGCTGCTGGTCAGGTTCTCCGACGATGGTGCCCCGGGTGAAAAGAAATGCAGCACCAGCACATGCCAGAGCCCAGCATGTGCACCCGCAACCCTTGGTCTGGTCCGATCTTAGATTGGGAATGAACTCTGTACGCTTAGATTGGGAATGAACTCCGTATGCCTAAGTCAACCCACGAAACGAGCGTGCGAGCACTCAGCCGGCTAGAGGGGTAGGATGCGCAAGCCGGGGATCGATCGGGTCCCCCTCAGCGTGCTGTCGATCCTGCTGCCACAACTCTCGATCAGTCCGATCCTAGACTGGGAATGAAATCCGTATGCCTAAGCCAACCGACGAAATGAACGGGCGGGCGGGCGACTACTACGCTGGCCAGAGAGGCGGGATGCGCAAGCCGTGGATCGATAGGGTGGTAGGTGGGTTTAGGCACATCTTCATATTTCTGCCATGCCAATGCCATTTTTATGGCCTGTAAATTCATACAATGGACCCTTAAGCTTTCATGTGAAGTTTCATGGCAAGACGACTCATTTTCTATTTTTAACCATTTTCAAAACTTTTTACGGTTCGGGATTTTTTTAAAATATTTTCAGAAGGAGTTTTGGCCCCAAACTTGGTAGACGTGATCCTTGTATTTTTGTTGGCATGCAAAAAACAATTCAGCAAAAAACTCGAAGTGTACAGGATTTTGTGACCATTTGAAAAAAGTGTCCCCATTCAGACACTTTAATGGCTACTGGCAGCAAACCTGTCAAATCTCAAATGATCTTTAAGGGGGTGTGGGTTCTCGAGGTTCGATGAGGGATAGGGGGCCAATATAAGGGCCAAGTACCAGCACCCATTGCACATCATGTGCACACACCCCCCGGCCCCCCTAATCGTCGGAACCCAATGCTGCTGGTCAGGTTCTCCGACGATGGTGCCCCGGGTGAAAAGAAATGCAGCATCAGCACATGCCAGAGCCCAGCATGTGCACTCGCAACCCTTGGTCTGGTTCGATCTTAGACTGGGAATGAACTCTGTATGCTTAGATTGGGAATGAACTCTGTATGCCTAAGTCAACCCACAAACGAGCGTGTGAGCACTCAGCCGGCCAGAGGGGTAGGATGCGCAAGCCGAGGATCGATCGGGTCCCCTTTAGCGTGCTGTCGATCCTGCTGCCGCAACTCTCGATTAGTCCGATCCTAGACTGGGAATGAAATCCGTATGCCTAAGCCAACCAACGAAATGAACGGGCGGGCGGGCGACTACTACGCTGGCCAGAGAGGCGAGATGCGCAAGCCGTGGATTGATAGGGTGGTAGGTGGGTTTAGGCACATCTTCATATTTCTGCCATGCCAATGCCATTTTTATGGCCTGTAAATTCATACAATGGACCCTTAAGCTTTCATGTGAAGTTTCATGGCAAAACGACTCGTTTTCTGTTTTTCACCATTTTCAAAACTTTTTACGGTTTGAGATTTTTTTAAAATTTTTTTAGAAGGAGTTTTGGCCCCAAACTTGGTAGACGTGATCCTTGTATTTTTGTTGGCATGCAAAAAACAATTCAGCAAAAAACTCGAAGTGTACAAGATTTTGTGACCATTTGAAAAAAGTGTCCCCATTCAGACACTTTAATGGCTACTGGCAGCAAACCTGTAAAATCTCAAATGATCTTTAAGGGGGTGTGGGTTTTCGAGGTTTGATGAGGGATAGGGGGCCAATATAAGGGCCAAGTACCAGCACCCATCACACATCATGTGCGTAAACCCCCCGGCCCCCCAATCACCGGAACCCCAATGCTGCCGGACAGGTTTTCCGACGATGCTCTGGCGATGGTGCCCCGGGCGAAACAAAATGCAGCACCAACACATGCTCGAGCCCAGCATGTGCACCCGCAATCCTCAATCCGGTCTGATCTTAGACTGGGAATGAACTCCGTATGCCTAAGTCAACCCACGAAATGAGCGTGCGGGCGCTCAGCCATCCAGAGGGGTAGGATGCGTAAACCGGGGATCGACCAGGTCCCCCTCAGCGTGCTGCTGATCTTGCTGTCGTAACCCTTGGTCCAATCTAATCTTAGACTGGGAATGAACTTTGTATGCCTAAGCCGATCGATGAAACGAGCGGGCGGACAGGCGAGCACTACGTCGGCCAGAGAGGCGGGATGCGCAAGCCGTGGATCGATAGGGTGGTAGGTGGGTTTAGGCACATCTTCATATTTCTACCATGCCAATGCCATTTTTATGGCTTGTAAATTCATACAATGGTCCCTTAAGCCTTCATGTGAAGTTTCATGGCAAGATGACTCGTTTTTTATTTTCACAATTTTTGAAACTTTTTACGATTCGAGATATTTTTAAAATTTTTTTCAGAAGGAGTTTTGGCCCCAAACTTGGTAGACGTGATCCTTGTATTTTTGTTGGCATGTACAAAAACATTCAGCTAAAAACTCGATATGTACAGGATTTTGTGACCATTTGAAAAAAGTGTCCCCATTTCAGACACTTTAATAGCTACTGGCAGCAAACCTGCAAAATCTCAAATGCTCTTTAAGGGGGTATGAGTTCTCGAGGTTTCATGAGGGATAAAGGGCCAATATAAGGGCCAAGTACCAGCACCCATCGCACATCATGTACGCACACCCCCCACCCCCCAATCGTCGGAATCCTAATGCTGCTGGTCAGGTTCTTCGACGATGGTGCCCCGGGCGAAAAGAAATATAGCACCAGCACATGCTAGAGCCCAGCATGTGCACCTGTAACCCTCGGTCCAGTCTGATCTTAGACTGGGAATTAACTCCCTATGCTCAGACTAGGAATGAACTCCGTATGCCTAAGTCAACCCACGAAATGAGCGTGCGAGCACTCAGCCGGCCAGAAGGGCAGGATGTGCAAGTCGGGGATCGATCGGGTCCCCCTCAGCATGCTATCGATCCTGCTGCCGCAACTCTTGATCAGTCCAATCCTAGACTGGGAATGAAATCCGTATGCCTAAGCCAACCGACGAAATGAACGGGCAGGCGGGCGGCTACTACGCTGGCCAGAGAGTCGGGATGCACAAGCCGTAGATTGATAGGGTGGTAGGCGGGTTTAGCACATCTTCATATTTCTGCCATGCCAATGCCATTTTTATTGCATGTAAATTCATACAGTGGACCCTTAAGCCTTCAGGTGAAGTTTCATGGCAAGACGACTCGCCTTCTATTTTTCACCATTTTCAAAACTTTTTACGGTTCAGGATTTTTTTAAAATTTTTTCAGAAGGAGTTTTGGCCCCAAATTTGGTAGACGTGATCCTTGTATTTTTGTTGGCATGCAAAAAACAATTCAGCAAAAAACTCGAAGTGTACAGGATTTTGTGACCATTTGAAAAAAGTGTCCTCATTCAGACACTTTAATGGCTACTGGCAGCAAACCTGTAAAATCTCAAATGCTCTTTAAGGGGGTGTGAGTTCTCAAGGTTCGATGAGGGATAGGGGGCTAATATAAGGGCCAAGTACCAGCACCCATCGCACATCATGTGCGTAAAGCCCCCGGCCCACCCAATGCCGTCGGATAGGTTTTTCGATGATGCTCTCGCGATAGTGCCCCGGGCGAAACAAAATGCAGCACTAACACATGCTCGAGCCCAGCATGTGCACCCGCAACCCTCGGTCTGATCTGATCTTAGATTGGGAATGAACTCCGTATGCCTAAGTTAACCCACGAAACGAGCGTGCGGGCGCTCAGCCATCCAGAGGTGCAGGATGCGTAAGCCGAGGATCGACCTGGTCCCCCTCAGCGTGCTGCTGATCTTGCTGTCGTAACCCTCGGTCCGGTCTGATCTTAGACTGGGAATAAACTATGTATGCCTAAGCCGATCGATGAAACGAGCGGGCGGACAGGCGAGCACTACGTCGGCCAGAAAGGCGGGATACGCAAGTCGTGGATCGATAGGGTCGTAGGTGATTTAGGCACATCTTCATATTTCTACTGTGCCAATGCCATATTTATGGCTTGTAAATTCATACAATGGTCGCTTAAGCCTTCATGTGAAGTTTCATCGCAAGACGACTCGTTTTTTATTTTTCATGATTTTCAAAACTTTTTACGGTTCGAGATTTTTTAAAAAATTTTTCAGAAGGATATTTTACCCCAAACTTGGTAGACGTGATCCTTGTATTTTTGTTGGCATGCATAAAAAAATTCAGCTAAAAACTCGAAGTGTAAAGGATTTTGTGACCATTTGAAAAAAGTGTCCCCATTTCAGACACTTTAATGGTGACTGGCAGCAAACTTGTAAAATCTCAAATGCTCTTTAAGGGGGTGTGAGTTCTCGAGGTTTGATGAGGGATAGGGGGCCAATATAGGGCCAAGTACCAGCACCCATTGCACATCATGTGCGCAATCCCCCCCCCGCCCCCTCAATCGCCGGAACCCCAATGCCGCCGGTCAGGTTCTCTAGGGATGGTGGCCCGGGCGAATAAAATACGGCACCAGCAACCCCCGGAGCATAGAATGTGCACCCGCAACCCCCGATCCAATCCGATCTTAGACTGGAAATGAACTCCGTATGCTTAGACTGAGAATGAACTCCGTATGCCTAAGTCAACGTATGAAATGACTGTGCGGGCGCTCAGCCGACCAAAGGGGCAGGATGCGCAAGCCGGGGATCGGTCGGTTCCCCCTCAGCATGCTGCGAATCCTGCTACTGGAACCCTCGATCCGGTACATCTTAGACTGGGAATGAACTCTGTATGCCTAAGCCAACTGATGAAACGAGCAGGCGGGCGGGCGGGCACTACGTCGGCCAGAGAGGTGGGATGCACAAGCCGTGGATCGATCGGGTGGTAGGTGGGTTTAGGCACGTCTTCATATTTTTTGAAATGCCAATGCCATTTTTATGGCTTGTAAATTCATACAATGGTCCCTTAAGCCTTCATGTGAAGTTTCATGGCAAGACGACTTGTTTTCTATTTTTCATGATTTTTGAAACTTTTTACGGTTCGAGATTTTTTGAAAATTTTTTCAGAAGGAGTTTTGGCCCCAAACTTGGTTGACGTGATCCTTGTATTTTTGTTGGCGTGACAAAAAACTTCAGCTATAAACTGGAAGTGTACAGCATTTTGTGACCATTTGAAAAAAGTGTTCCCATTTCAGACACTTTAATGGCTGCTGGCAGCAAACCTGTAATATCTCAATTGCTCTTTAAGGGGGTGTGAGTTCTTAAGGTTTGATGAGGGATAGGGGGCCAAAACAAGGGCCAAGCACCAGTACCCATCGTACATCATGTGCGCACACCCCCTCGCCCCCCAATCGTCGGAACCCCAATGTCGTCAGCAGGTTCTCTGGCGATGGTGGCCCGGGCAAAAAAAAATACAGCACCAGCACATGCCCGAACCCAGCATGTGCACCCGTAACCGTCGGTCTGGTCTGATCTTAGACTGGGAATGAACTCCGTATGCTTAGATGCGAATGAACTTCGTATGCCTAAGTCAACCCACGAAACGAGCATGTGGGTGCTCAGCCGGCCAGAGGGCCAGGATACGTAACCCGAGGATCGATCGGGTCCCACTCAGAGTGCTGCTGATCCTGCTGTCGCAACCCTCGGTTTGGTCTGATCTTAGACTGGGAATGAACTCCGTATGCCTAAGCCAACCGACGAAACGAGCGGGCGGGCGGGCGGGCACTACGTCGGCCAGAGAGGCGGCATGCGCAAGTCGTAGATCATTACGGTGGTAGGTGGGTTTAGGCGCATCTTCATATTTCTGCCATGCCAATGCCATTTTTATGGCTTGAAAATTCATACAATGGTCCCTTAAGCCTTCATGTGAAGTTTCATGGCAAGAAGACTCGTTTTCTATTTTTCACGACTTTCAAAACTTTTTACGGTTCGGGATTTTTTAAAAATTTTTTTTGAAGGAGTTTTAGCCCCAAACTTGATAGATGTGATCCATTTATTTTTTTTGGCATGCACAAAAAAATTCAGCTAAAAACTCGAAGTGTACAGGATTTTGTGACCATTTGAAAAAAGTGTCCCCATTTTAGACACTTTAATGGCTATTGGCAGCAAACCTATAAAATCTCAAATGCTCCTTAAGGGGGTGTGAGTTCTCAAGGTTTGATGAGGCATAGAGGGCCAATATAAGGGCCAAGTACCAGCTCCCATCGCACATCATGTGCGGACACCCCCCGGCCCCCCCAATCGTCGAAACCCCAATGCCGCCGGTCAGGTTCTCCGACGATGCTCCAGCGATGGTGCCCCGGGCAAAAAAAAATGCAGCACTAGCAGATGCTCGAGCCCAGCATGTGCACCCGCAACCCTCGGTACGATCTGATCTTAGACTGGGAATGAACTCCGTATGCCTAAGTCAACCCACGAAACAAGCATGCGGGCACTCAGCCGGCTAGAGGGACAGGATGTGCAAGCCGGGGATCGACCGGGTCCCCCTCAGCGTGCTACCAATCCTGCTGCCACAACCCTCGATCCAGTCTGATCTTAGACTAGGAATGAACTCCGTATGCCTAAGCCAACTGACAAAACGAGCGGGTGGGCGGACAGGCACTATGCCGGCCAGAGAGACGGGATGCGCAAGCCATGGATCGATAGGGTGGTAGGTGGGTTTAGGCACATCTTCATATTTTTGCCGTGCCAATGCCATTTTTATGGTTTGTAAATTCAACAATGGTCCCTTAAGACTTCATGTGAAGTATCTTGGCAAGATGACTCGTTTTCTATTTTTCATGATTTTCAAAACTTTTTACGGTTCTGATTTTTTTAAAATTTTTTCAGAAGGGGTTTTGGCCACAAACTTGGTAGGCATGATCCTTGTATTTTTTTTGCATGCACATAAAAATTCAGTGAAAAACTCGAAGTGTACAGGATTTTGTGACCATTTGAAAAAAGTGTCCCCATTTCAGACACTTTAATGGCTACTGGCAGCAAACTTGTAAAATCTCAAATGCTCTTTAAAGGGGTGTGAGTTCTCGAGGTTTGATGAGGGATGGGGGGCCAATATAAGGGCCAAGTACCAGCACCCATCGCACATCATGTGCGCACACCCCCACCACCCCCCCAATTGCCGGAACCCCAATGCCGCCGGTCAGGTTCTTCGGCGATAGTGCCCCTGGAGAAAAAAATGCGGCACCAGCACATGCTCGAGCCTAGCATGTGCACCCACAACCCTCGCTCCGGGTCGATCTTAGACTAGGAAAGAACTCCGCATGCTTAGACTGGGAATGAACTTTGTATAAACCCATGAAATGAGCGTGCGGGCGCTCAGTCGACCAGAGGGGTAGGATGCGCAAGCCGAGGATCGACTGGGTCCCCCTCAGTGTGCTATCGATCCTGCTACCGCAACCCTCTGTCTGGTCCAATCTTAGACTGGGAATGAACTCTGTATGCCTAAGCCAGCTGACGAAATGAGCGGGCAGGTCGGCGGGCACTACGCCGGCCAGAGAGGCGGGATGCGGAAGTCGTGGATCGATAGGGTGGTAGGTGAGTTTAAGCACATCTTCATATTTCTACTGTGCCAATGCCATTTTTATGGCTTGTAAATTCATACAATGGTCCCTTAAGCCATCATGTGAAGTTTCATGGCAAGACGACTCGTTCTTTATTTTTCACGATTTTTGAAACTTTTTATGGTTCGGGATTTTTTTTCAATTTTTTCAAAAGGAGTTTTGGCCCCAAACTTGGTAGACGTGATCCCTGTATTTTTGTTGGCATGCAAAAAAAAATTCAGCTAAAAACTCGAAGTGTTCAAGATTTTGTGACCATTTGAAAAAAGTGTCCCTATTTCAGACACTTTAATGGCTACTGGTAGCAAACCTGTAAAATCCCAAATGTTCTTTAAAGGGGTGTTAGTTCTCAAGGTTTGATGAGGGATAGGGGGCCAATATAAGGGCCAAGTACCAGCACCCATTGCACATCATGGGCGCACACCCCTCCGAACCCCCAATCGCCAGAACCCCAATACCGCCGGTCAGGTTTTTCGGTGATGCTCCGGCGATGGTGCCCAGGGCAAAAAAAAATGCGACACCAGCACATGCCCAAGCCCAACATGTGCACCCGCAACCCTCGGTCTAGTCCAATCTTAGATTGGGAATGAACTCCGTATGCTTAGACTAGGAATGAACTCCATATGCCTAAGTCAACCCACGAAATGAGCATGCAGGCGCTCAATCGACCAGAGGGGCCGGAAGAGCAAGCCGGGGATCGATCGGGTCCCCCTCAATGTTTAAATTCATACAGTGGTCCCTTAAGCCTTCATGTGAAGTTTCATGGCAAGACGACTCCTTTTCTATCTTTCACGATTTTTGAAACTTTTTATGGTTCAAGATTTTTTAAAAATTTTTCAAAAGGATTTTTGACCCCAAACATGGTAGACGTGATCCTTGTAATTTTGTTGGCATTCACAAAAAAATTCAGCTAAAAACGCAAAGTGTACAGGATTTTGTGACCATTTGAAAAAAGTGTCCCCATTTTAGACACTTTAATGGCTACTGGCAGCAAACCTGCAAAATCTCAAATGCTCTTTAAGGGGGTGTGAGTTCTAGAGGTTTGATGAGGGAGAGGGGGCCAATATAAGGGCCAATATTAGGTTCTCCGATGAAACAAGTGGGCAGGCGGGCGGGCAATACGTCGGCCAGAGAGGCGGGATGCGCAAGTCATGGATCGATAGGGTGGTAGGTGGGTTTAGGCACATCTTCATATTTCTGCCATGCCAATGACATTTTTATGGCTTGTAAATTCATAGAATGGTCCCTTAAGCCTTCAAGTGAAGTTTCATGGCAAGACGACTCGTTTTCTATTTTTCATGATTTTTGAAACTTTTTACTGTTTGGGATTTTTTTAAAATTTTTTCAGAAGAATTTTTGGTCCCAAACTTGGTAGACGTGATCCTTGTATTTTTGTGGGCATGCACAAAAAAATTCAGCTAAAAATTCGAAGTGTATAGGATTTTGTGAACTTTTGAAAAAAGTGTCCCCATTTCAGACACATTAATGGCTACTGGCAGCAAAGCTGTAAAATCTCAAATGCTTTTTAAGGGGGTGTGAGTTCTCCAGGTTTGATGAGGGAGAGGGGGCCAATATAAGGGCCAAGTACCAACACCCATGACACATCATGTGCGCACACCCCCTGGCCGCCCAATCGCCGGAACCGTAATGCCGTCAGTCAGGAACTCCGACGATGATCCAACGATGGTGCCCCAGGTGAAAAAAAATGTGGCACCAGCACATGCCCGAACCCAACATGTGCACCCGCAACCCTTGGTCCGGTCCGATCTTAGACTAGGAATGAACTCCGTATGCCTAATTCAACCCATGAAATGAGCGTGCGGGCGCTCAGCCGACCAGAGGGGCAGGATGCGCAAGTCGGGGATCGATCGGGTCCCCCTTAGCGTGCTACCGATCCTGCTGCCACAACCCTCGATCTGGTCTGATCTTAGACTGGGAATGAACTCCGTATGCCTAAGCCAACCGACGCATCGAGCGGGCGGGTACTACGTCGACCAGAGAGGCAGGATGCACAAGCCGTGAATCGATAGGGCGATAGGTAGGTTTAGGCACATCTTCATATTTCTTCCCTGCCAATGCCATTTTTATGGCTTGTAAATTCATACAGTGGTCCCTTAAGCCTTCATGTGAAGTTTCATGGCAAGAGGACTCGTTTTCTATTTTTCACGATTTTTGAAGCTTTTTACGATTCAGGATTTTTTTTAAAATTTTTTCAGAAAGAGTTTTGCCCCCAAACTTGGTAGACGTGATCCTTGTATTTTTGTTCACATGCATAAAAAAATTCAGCTAAAAGCTCAAAGTGTACAGGATTTTGTGACCATTTGAAAAAAGTGTCCCCATTTTAGACACTTTAATGGCTACTGGTAGCAAACCTGTAAAATCTCAAATGCTCTTCAAGGGGGTGTGTGTTCTCGAGGTTTGATGAGTGATAGGGGGCCAATATAAGGGTCAAGTACCAGCACCCATCGCACATCATGTGCGCACTCCCCCCCCGACCCCCCAATTGCCGGAACCCCAATGTCGTCGATTAGGTTCCCCGACGATGGTGCCCTGGGCGAAAAAAAATGTGGCACCAGCACATGCTTGAGCCCAGCATGTGCACCCACAACCCTCGGTCCGATCTGATCTTAGACAGGGAATGAACTCCATATGCTTAGATTGGGAATGAACTCCGTATGCCTAAGTTAACCCATGAAATGAGCGTGCAGGATGCACAAGCCGTGGATCGATAGAGTGGTAGGTTGGTTTAGGCACATCTTCATATTTCTATCCTGCCAATGCCATTTTTTTGGCTTGTAAATTAATACAATGGTCCCTTAAGCCTTCATGTGAAGTTTCATGGCAAGACGACTCGTTTACTATTTTTCACGATTTTCATAACTTTTTACAATTCGGGATTTTTTTAAAATTTTTTCAGAAGGAGTTTTGGCCCCAAACTTGGTAAACGTGATCCTTGTATTTTTGTTGGCATGCACAAAAAAATTAAGCTAAAAACTCGAAGTGTACAGGATTTTGTGACCATTTGAAAAAAGTGTCCCCACTTCAGACACTTTAATGGCTACTGGCAGCAAACCTGTAAAATCTCAAATGCTCTTCAAGGGGGTGTGTGTTCTCGAGGTTTTATGAGTGATAGGGGGCCAATATAAGGGCCAAGTACCAGCACCCATCGCACATCATGTGCGCACTCCCCCCCCGACCCCCCAATTGCCGGAACCCCAATGTCGTCAATTAGGTTCCCCGACGATGGTGCCCCGGGCGAAAAAAAATGTGGCACCAGCACATGCTTGAGCCCAGCATGTGCACCCACAACCCTCGGTCCGATTTGATCTTATACTGGGAATGAACTCCGTATGCTTAGATTGGGAATGAACTCCGTATGCCTAAGTCAACCCATGAAATGAGCATGCGGGCGCTTAGCAGGCCAGAGGGGCAGGATGCGCAAGCCGGGGTTCGGTCGGGTCCCCTTAGCATGCTGCCAATCCTACTACCACAACCTTCGGTCCGGTCCGGTCCGATCTTAGACTAGGAATGAACTCCGTATGCCTAAGCCAACCGACGAAATGAGCAGACGGGCGGGCGACCACTACGTCGGCCAGAGAGGCGGGATGCGCAAGCCGTTGGTCGATAGGGTGGTAGGTGGGTTTAGGCACATCTTCATGTTTCTGCCATGCCAATGCCATTTTTATGGCTTGTAAATTCATACAATGGTCCCTTAAGCCTTCCTGTGAAGTTTCATGGCATGATGACTCGTTTTCTATTTTTCATGATTTTTGAAACTTTTCACGGTTTGGGATTTTTTTTAAATTTTTTTAGAAGGGGTTTTGGCCCCAAACTTGGTAGACATGATCCTTGTATTTTTGTTGGAATGCACAAAAATATTCAGCAAAAAACTCGAAATGTAAAGGATTTGGTGACCATTTGAAAAAAGTGTCCCCATTTCAGACACCTTAATGGCTACTGGCAGCAAACCTGTAAAATCTCAAATTCTCTTTAAAGGGGTGTGAGTTCTCGAGGTTTGATGAGGGATAGGGGGCCAATATAAGGGCCAAGTACCGGCACCCATCGCACATCATGTGCGCACAACCCCCCGGCCCCCCCAATCGTCGGGACCCCAATTCCACCGGCCAGGTTCTTCGACGATGCTTCTACGATGGTGCCCGGGCAAAAAAAAATATGGCACCAGCACATGCTCAAGCCCAGCATGTGCACCTGCAACCCTCGGTCCGGTTCGATCTCAGACTGGGAATGAACTCTATATGCTTAGACTGGGAATGAACTCTGTGTGCCTAAGTCAACCCACGAAACGAGCCTGCGGGCGCTTACCCGGCCAAAGGGGCAGGATGCAAAAGTCGGGGATCGATCGGGTCCCCCTCTGTGTGCTGCCAATCCAGATGCCGTAACCCTCAATCCGGTCTGATCTTAGGCTGGGAATGAACTCCGTATGCCTAAGCCAACTGATGAAACGAGCGGGCGGACGGGCGGGCACTATGCCGGCCAGGAAGGCGGGATGTGCAAGCCGTTGATCGGTAGAGTGCTAGGTGGGTTTAGGCACATCTTCATATTTCTGCCATGCCAATGCCATTTTCCTGGCTTGTAAATTCATACAATGGTCCCTTAAGCCTTCATGTGAAGTTTCATGGCAAGACGACGTTTTCTATTTTTCATGATTTTTAAAACTTTTTATGGTTCGAGATTTTTTTAAAATTTTTTCAGAAGGAGTTTTGGCCCCAAACTTGGTAGACGTGATCCTTGTATTTTTGTTGGCATGAAAAAAAAATTCAGCTAAAAACTTGAAGTGTACAGGATTTTGTGACCATTTGAAAAAAATGTCCCCATTTCAGACACTTTAATGGCTACTGGCAGCAAACCTGTATGCCTAAGTCCGGTGATGCTCAGGTGATGGTGCCCTGGGCTTAAAAAAATGCGACACCAACACATACCTGAGCCCAGCATGTGCACCCATAACCCTCGGTTCGGTCCGATCTTAGACTGGGAATGAACTCCGTATGCTTTGACTGGGAATGAACTTCGTATGCCTAAGTCAACCCACGAAATGAGCGTGCGGGCGCTCAGCCGACCAGAGGGGCAGGATGCACAAGCCGGGGATTGGCCAGGTCCCCCTCTGTGTGCTGTCGATCCTACTACCAGAACCCTTAGTCTGGTCTAATCTTAGATGGGGAATGACATTCATATGCCTAAGCCAACCGACAAAATGAATGGGCGGGCGGGCGGGCGGGCACTACTCCGGCCAGAGAGGCGGGATGCGCAAGCCGTGGATCGATAGGGTGGTAGGTGGGTTTAGGCATATCTCCATATTTCTACTGTGCCAATGCCATTTTTATTGCTTGTAAATTCATACAATGGTCCCTTAAGCCTTCATGTGAATTTCATATCAAGATGACTCGTTTTCTATTTTTCATGATTTTTGAAACTTTTTACGGTTTGGGATTGTTTTAAAATTTTTTCAGAAGGGGTTTTGTCCCCAAACTTGGTAGACATGATCCTTGTATTTTTGCTGGCATGCACAAAAAAATTCAGCTAAAAACTCAAAGTGTACAAGATTTTGTGACCATTTGAAAAACGTGTCCCCATTTTAGACACTTTAATGGCTACTGGCAGCAAACCTGTAAAATCTCAAATGCTTTTTAAGGGGGTGTGAGTTATCAAGGTTTGATGAGGGATAGGGGGCCAATATAAGGGCCAAGTATCAGCACCCATCGCACATCATGTGCACACACCCCCTCGCCCCCCCAATCGTCGGAACCCCACAATCATCGGTCAGGTTCTCCGGTGATGGTGCCCCAAGTGAAAAAAAATATGGCACCAGCACATGCCCTAGCCCAGCATGTGCACCCGCAACCCTCAGTCTGGTCTGATGTTAGATTGGGAATGAACTCTGTATGCTTAGATTGGGAATGAACTACGTATGCCCCACGAAATGAGCGTACAGGGACGCAACCGGCCAGAGGGGTAGGATGCGCAAGCTGGGGATCGGTTGGGTCCTCCTCTGTGTGCTGTCGATCCTGCTACCGCAACCTTGATCTGATCTGGTCTTAGATTGGAAATGAACTTCGTATGCCTAAGCCAACCGACGAAACGAGCGGGCGGTCGGGCGCTACGCCGGCCAGAGAGGCGGGATGTGCAAGCCGTGGATCGATAGGGTGGTAGGTTGGTTTAAGCAAATCTTCAAATTTCTATCATGCCAATGCCATTTTTATGGCTTGTAAATTCATACAATGGTCCCTTAAGCCTTCATGTGAAGTTTCATGGGAAAATGACTCGTTTTCTATTTTTCATGATTTTTGAAACTTTTTACGGTTTGGGATTTTTTTTTATTTTTTCAAAAGGAGTTTTGGCCCCAAACATGGTAGACGTGATCCTTGTATTTTTTTTGGCATGCACAAAAAAATTCAGCTAAAAACTCGAAGTGTATAGGTTTTTGTGACCATTTGAAAAAAGTGTCCCCATTCCAGACACTTTAATGGCCATTGGCAGCAAACCTGTAAAATCTGAAATGCTCTTTAAGGGGGTGTGAGTTCTCGAGGTTTGATGAGGGATAGGGGGCCAATATAAGAGCCAAGTACCAGCACCCATCGTACATCATGTGCACACACCCCCCGCCCCCCCAATCGTCGAAACCCCAATACCGCCGGTCAGGTTCTTCGATGATGGTGCCCGGGGCAAAAAAAATGCGGCACCAGCACATGCCCGAGCCCAGCATGTGCACCCGCAATCATTGACCGGTCTGATCTTAGACTGGAAATGAACTCCGTATGCTTAGACTAAGAATGAACACCGTTTGCCTAAGTCAACCCATGAAACGAGCGTGCGGGCGACCGGTTAGAGGGGCAGGATGTACAAGCTGGGGATCGGTTGGGTTCCCCTCAGCGTCCTACCGATCCTGCTGCTGCAACCCTCGGTCTGGTCTGATCTTAGACTGGGAATTTTTTTACAGGTTCTCTGACGATGCTCCGACGATGGTGGCTTAGGCGAAAAAAATACGGCAACAGCACATGCCTGAGCCCAGCATGTGCACCCGTAACCCTTGATCCGGTCTGATCTTAGACTGGGAATGAACTCTGTATGCTTAGACTGGGAATGAACTCCGTATGCCTAAGTCAACCCACGAAACGAGCGTGCGGGCGTTTAACCAGCCAGAGGGGCGGGATGCACAAGCCGGGGATCAGTCGGGTCCCCCTCTGCGTGCTGCCGATCCTGTTGCCGCAACCCTCATTCCAGTTCGATCTTAGACTGGGAATGAACTCCGTATGCCTAAGCCAACCGACGAAACGAGTGGGCGGGCGGGCGGGCACTACACTGGCCAGAGAGGCGGGATGCGCCAACCGTGGATCGATTGGGTGGTTGGTGGGTTTAGGCACATCTTCATATTTCTTCCATGCCAATGCCATTTTTATGGCTTGTAAAATCATACAATGGTCCCTTAAGCCTTCATGTGAAGTTTCATGGACAGAGAATGACTCGTTTTCTATTTTACACGATTTTTGAAACTTTTTACGGTTTGAAATTTTTTTAAAATTTTTTCACAAGGATTTTTGGCCCCAAACTTGGTAGACGTGATCCTTGTATTTTTTTTGGCATGCACAAAAAAATTCAGCTAAAAACTCGAAGTGTACAGGATTTTGTGACCATTTGAAAAAAGTGTCCCCATTTTAGACACTTTAATGGCTACTGGGAGCAAACCTATAAAATCTCAAATGCTCTTTAAGGGGTGTGAGTTCTCAAGCTTTGATGAGGGATAGGGGGCCAATATAAATGCCAAGTACCAGCACCCATCGCACATCATGTGCGTACACCCCCCATCGGCTCCCCCCAATCACCGGAACCCCAATGTCGCCGGTCAGGTTCTCCGGCGATGGTGGCCCGGGCAAAAAAAAATGTGGCACCAGCACATGCCCAAGCCTGACATGTGCACCTGCAATCGTCGGTCCAGTTCGATCTTAGACTGGGTATGAACTCCGTATGCTTAGACTGGGAATGAACTCCGTATGCCTAAGTCAACCCACAAAATGAGTGTGCGGGCGCTCAGTCGACCAGAGGGGCAGGATGTGCAAGCTGAGGATCGGTCAGGTCCCCCTCAGCGTGCTGCTGATCCTGCTACTGTAACCCTCGTTCTGGTCTAATATTAAACTAGGAATGAACTCCGTATGCCTAAGCCAACCGACGACACGAGCGGGCAGACGGGCGGACGAGCAGGCACTACGTCGACCAGAGAGGCGGGATGCGCAAGTCGTGCATTGATAGGGTGGTAGGTTGGTTTGGCACATCTTCATATTTCTGCTGTGCCAATGCCATTTTTATGGCTTGTAAATTCATACAATGGTCCCTTAAGCCTTCATGTGAAGTTTCATGGTAAGACGACTCGTTTTCTACTTTTCATGATTTTTGAAACTTTTTACGGTTCGGGATTTTTTTAAAATTTTTTCAGAAGGAGTTCTGGCCCCAAACTTGGTAGACGTTATCCTTGTATTTTTATTGGCATGCACAAAAAAATTCAGCCAAAAACTCAAAGTGTACAGGATTTTGTGACCATTTGAAAAAAGTGTCCCCATTTCGGACACTTTAATGGCTACTGGCAGCAAACCTGTAAAATCCCAAATGATCTTTAAGGGGCTGTGAGTTCTTGAGGTTTGATGAGGGATAGGGGGCCAATATAAGGGGCCAAGTACCAGCACCCATCGCACATAATGTGCGCACACCCCCCGGCCCCCCCAATCGCCGGAACCCCAATGCCGTCGGTCAGGTTCTCCGATGATGCTCCTACGATGGTGCCCCGGGCGAAAAAAAAATATGGCACCAGCACATGCCTGAGCCCAGCATGTGTACCCGCAACCCTCGGTCCGGTCCGATCTTAGACTGGGAATGAACTCCGTATGCCTAAGTCAACCCACGAAACGAGCGTGCAGGTGCTCAGTCGACCAGGGGGGCAGTATGCGCAAGCTGGGGATCGGCCGGGTCCCCCTCATCGTCCTGTCGATCCTGCTACTGCAACCCTCAGTCCGGTCTGATCTTAGACTGGGAATGAACTCCGTATGCCTAAGGCAACCGACGAAACGAGCAGGCGGGCAGGCGGGCGGGCAGGCACTACGTCGGTCAGAGAGGCAGGATGCGCAAGTCGTGGATCCTTAGGGTGGTAGGTTGGTTTAGGCACATCTCCATATTTCTGCTGTGCCAATGCCATTTTTATGGCTTGTAAATTCATACAATGGTCCCTTAAGCCTTCATGTGAAGTTTCATGGGAAGACGACTCGTTTTCTATTTTTCATGATTTTTAAAACTTTTTATGGTTCGGGATTTTTTTAAATTTTTTCAGCAGGAGTTTTGGCCCCAAACTTGGTAGACATGATCCTTGTATTTTTGTGGGCATGCACAAAACAATTCAGCTAAAAACTCAAATTGTATAGGATTTTGTGACCATTTGAAAAAAGTGTCCCCATTTCAGACACTTTAATGGCGACTGGCAGCAAACCTGTAAAATCTCAAATGCTCTTTAAGGGGGTGTGAGTTCTCGAGGTTTGATGAGGGATAGGGGGCCAATATAAGGGCCAAGTACCAGCACCCATCACACATCATGTGCGCACACCCCCCAGCCCCCCCAATCGCCGGAACCCCAATGCCGTCGGTCAGGTTCTCCGGTGATGCTCCGGCGATGGTGGCCAGGACGAAAAAAAATGCGGCACCAGCACATTCCCGAGCCCAGCATGTGCACTCGCAACCCTCGGTCTGGTCTGATCTTAGACTGGGAATGAACTCCATATGCTTAGACTGGGAATGAACTCCGTATGCCTAAGTCAACCCATGAAATGAGCGTGCGGGTGCTCAATCGGCTAGAGGGGCAAGATGTGCAAGCCAGGGATCGGTCAGGTCCCCCTCAATGTCCTACCGATCCTACTATCACAACCCTCAGTTCGGTTTGATCTTAGACTAGGAATGAACTCCGTATGCCTAAGCCAACCGACGAAACAAGCAGGCAGGCGGGCAGGCACTACGTCGGCCAGAGATGCGGGATGCGCAAGCTATGGATCAAAAGGGTGGTAGGTGGGTTTAGGCACATCTTCATATTTCTGCCATGCCAATGCCATTTTTATGGCTTGTAAATTCATACAATGGTCCCTTAAGCCTTGATGTGAAGTTTCACGGCAAGACGACTCATTTTTTATTTTTCACGATTTTTAAAACTTTTTACGGTTCGGGATTTTTTTTAAATTTTTTCAGAAGGTGTTTCGGCCCCAAATTTGGTAGACGTGATCCTTGTATTTTTTTTGGCATGCACAAAAAAATTCAGCTAAAAAATCGAAGTGTACAGGATTTTGTGACCATTTGAAAAAAGTGTCCCCATTTCAGACACTTTAATGGCTATTGGCAGCAAACCTGTAAAATCTCAAATGCTCTTTAAGGGGGTGTGAGTTCTCAATGTTTGATGAGGGATAGGGGGCCAATATAAGGGCCAAGTACCAGCACCCATCACACATCATGTGCGAACACCCCCCGGCCCCCACAATCGCCGGAACCCTAATGCCGTCGGTCAGGTTCTCCGACGATGCTCCGACGATGGTGCCCCGAGCGAAAAACAATATGGCACCAGCACATGCCCGAGCCCAGCATGTGCACCCGTAACCCTCGGTCCAATCCGATCTTAGACTGGGAATGAACTCCGTATGCCTAAGTCAACCCATGAAACGAGCGTGCAGGCGTTCAGCCGGCCAGAGGGGTAGGATGCGAAAGCCGGGGATTGATCGAGTCCCCTTCAGCGTGCTGTCGATTCTGCTACTGCAACCCTTGATCTGGTCTGATCTTAGACTGGGAATAAACTCTGTATGCCTAAGCCAACCGACGAAACGAGTGGGCGGGCGGGCAGTATGCCGGCCAGAGAGGCGCGATGCGTAAGCCGTGGATGGATAGGGTGGTAGGTTGGTTTATGCACATCTTCATATTTCTGCCATGCCAATGCCATTTTTATGGCTTGTAAATTCATACAATGGTCCCTTAAGCCTTCATGTGAAGTTTCATGGCAAGACGACTCGTTTTCTATTTTTCACGATTTTTGAAACTTTTTACGTTTTGGGATTTTTTTTAATTTTTTCAGAAGGTGTTTTGGCCCCAAACTTGGTAGACGTGATCCTTGTATTTTTATTGGCATGCATAAAAAAATTCAGACAAAAAAATGAAGTGTACAGGATTTTGTGACAATTTGAAAAAAGTGTCCCCATTTCAGACACTTTAATGGCTACTAGCAGCAAACCTGTAAAATCTCAAATGCTCTTTAAGGGGGTGTGAGTTCTTGAGGATTGATGAGGGATAGGGGGCCAATATAAGGGCCAAGTACCAGCACCCATCGCACATCATATGCACACACCCCCCGGCCCCCCCAATCGTCAAAACCCAATGCCGTCGGTCAGGTTCTCCGATGATGCTCCGACGATGGTGCCCTGGGAGAAAAAATATGGCACCAGCACATGCCTTAGCCTAGCATATGCACCCATAACCCTCGGTCCAATCCGATCTTAGACTGGGAATGAACTCCATAGGCTTAGACTGGGAATGAACTCCGTATGCCTAAGTCAACCCACGAAATGAGTGTGTGGGCGCTCAGCCGACAGAGGGGCAGGATGTGCAAGCCAGGGATCGATCGAGTCCACCCATGAGTGCTGTCGATTCTGTTTGCCACAACCCTCGGTCCGATCTGATCTTTAGACTGGGAATGAACTCAGTATGCCTAGGCCAACCGATTAAACGAGCGGACGGCAGGCACTACGTTAGCAGAGAGACGGGATATGAAAGTCGTGGATCATTGCGGTGGTAGGTTGGTTTAGCACATTTCATATTTCTGCCATGCCAATGCCATTTTTATGGCTTGTAAATTCATACAATGGTCCCTTAAGCCTTCATGTGAAGTTTCATGGCAAGACAACTCGTTTCTATTTTTCACGATTTTTGAAACTTTTTATGTTTTGGGATTTTTTTTAATTTTTTCAGAAGGTGTTTTCGCCCCAAACTTGGTAGACGTGATCCTTGTATTTTTATTGGCATGCACAAAAAAATTCAGCCAAAAAAATGAAGTGTACAGGATTTTGTGACAATTTGAAAAAAGTGTCCCCATTTCAGACACTTTAATGGCTACTAGCAGCAAACCTGTAAAATCTCAAATGCTCTTTAAGGGGGTGTGAGTTCTTGAGGATTGATGAGGGATAGGGGGCCAATATAAGGGCCAAGTACCAGCACCATCGCACATCATATGCACACACCCCCCGGCCCCCCCAATCGTCAGAACCCAATGCCGTCGGTCAGGTTCTCCGACGATGCTCCGACGATGGTGCCCTGGAAGAAAACAATATGGCACCAGCACATGCCTTAGCCTAGCATATGCACCCGTAACCCTCGGTCCAATCCGATCTTAGACTGGGAATGAACTCCATAGGCTTAGACTGGGAATGAACTCCGTATGCCTAAGTCAACCCACGAAATGAGTGTGTGGGCGCTCAACCGAACAGAGGGGCAGGATGCGCAAGCCAGGGATCGATCGAGTCCACCCATGAGTGCTGTCGATTCTATTGCCACAACCCTCGGTCTGATCTGATCTTAGACTGGGAATGAACTCAGTATGCCTAGGCTAACCCATTAAACGAGCGGACGGGCAGGCACTACGTTAGCCAGAGAGACGGGATATGAAAGTCGTGGATCATTGGGTGGTAGGTGGGTTTAGGCACATCTTCATATTTCTGCCTTGCCAATGCCATTTTTATGGCTTGTAAATTCATACAATGGTCCCTTAAGCCTTCATGTGAAGTTTCATGGCAAGACGACTCGTTTTTTATTTTTCATGATTTTTGAAACTTTTTACGTTTTGGGATTTTTTTAATTTTTTCAAAAGGCGTTTTGGCCCCAAACTTGGTAGACGTGATCCTTGT